>VZRH01007813.1:257651-289514 GCA_013397555.1 Urocynchramus pylzowi
AATGCTAAAAAAAAAAAAAAAAAAACAACAATATGTATTTTATCCTTTTGAATTTCTGTGTTATGTATTTATCATGCTTTTTATTTTAATGACATTACACACAGACAGAAGTGTCACAGGCACAGCTGTATCTCTCTTTAGTAGAAATTGGGAGGAATGTTGACATGAAAAGCAGGATACTTTTCCAAGCACTAAAAACACAGTTACTTACTGGAAAGAGATGTATGAAGTGCAAAGGTTTTGAGACTGGTGAGCTCTTTCATTCTTGTTTCTTCCACACTTGTACAAAATATGTGCTCCCAGGCATACAGCTTTAATAGCTTAATGCCTTTGAGTATCTCATTGGTTTTCTTTAATCTCTCAGTAGAATAGTCCTTCATTTCAAGAGAAAACCAGGGAAAAAATGTATAACCATTTGTAGTCTTAATGACAACCCTCTTTTCCCTCATTTCTGTTGTTAAATTAATTTAAAAATAATTTTGTTCATTTGTGATTTTGTACAGGTGCCATACTTAGAGGAAGAATATAAAATTTCATTTTCTTTGGAGGAATTAAAATATTTACAACCACTAGGGGAAATTAAGTGACCTTTTTCTGCAAAGAAAAGGATAACTCAAAACATCCCGACCTTTCAAAGAGAGGGTGAAACTCAGGGAGGTGGGTTAGTAGGTCAATGGTGTCCATAACAATAGACAGAAACCTAAATAGGTGTATTTGCTGATGCAAGAATTATTCTGGGATCTAGTTGTGAGAATAAGTGAGATATTTATCAATGTATTTAGCTAATTTCCCCCATCAGAAAATAGTAATCATAAGTTTTGGTAAAATCATGAGTTTTGGTAAAATCATAATCCAAAAGACGTTATGAGTCAGAGGAAGTCAGAATAGAGCAACAGGAAAGATTGAGATTATTTCCAAAATTATGCAAAGATAAATCCTCTGTACAATTTGTACACGTTACAAAAACTGGCACAACTCAACAGGATTGAAGTGTACTGGCAACGAGACCCATGCATCAATAATTTGCTTACTTGAATATTAAGATAAAAAGGATCTCTAAATATTTGACAACTTAAACATCAAAGGCTTATTTTAAAAGTTCAAGGTTCACAGCAACAAAGTTAAAAATTAGACAAAAGAGCAGAAAACATTTTCTAATAGGTGAACTAAAAGAGGCAGAAAAATAAACTTACAGCACTGAAGAATTTAGATATCAATATATAATAATCCAGCAGTGCCAACTGATTTTGAGAAAATACCAAAGCTTGGGCTGAGAGTAAAAAATCTCAAGACATTACAGAGGGAGGTTGTGCACATTCTTTAATACTTTCCTGCTATAATTTATCAGTCATTTGCACTGTTTGCTAACATCCCATGAAATACAACATCTGCATGTGGAATAACACCCTCTCATGGTGTGGAATTCAGACAAAATTGTGATAGTTGCATTAAAAATACTCTTTTCAGAGAAGGCAGGTCAAGGCCCACATACATTTTTGAGATTCTCTTCTGACAAATTGTGAGGAAGGAAGAGACATTGAGCCACAAAAAAACAGACAGGGAGGGACAGTGCAACTGAGGGATGGCCTGCCCAAATGCACACAGTGGTTTTCACTAACTAGAAGAACAGAACCTAGAAACCCAGTTCTCATTTCTGAATCACAATGTCACTGAAATAATTCACTTACAAGAGTGCTCTTCTGAGCCTCAGCCAGCTTGGTGGCTATGAAGTACTGGATGGGAGCTAAGAGCACAATGACAGCAGCCCCTACCAAGGCACTCACTCCCAGCAGGTTATAGAGGAGGATCACACCCATTATTATCTGTGAAGAGAAAAGCAACACAGGGAAAAAAAAAATTAGATTTCAATATACCAGAACCACACCAAGAGAAAAATGTTTGTTCTTCTAATAAACACTTAAATGGTTCATAGGAATCAGCTGAGCCCATACTTCGGGAGGTCACATTTGGAAAGTGTGGGAAATAAACCCAGAAGCCTTTCTTTTTGACTTTAACTAAATAGTTTGTGTTAGTGCCTGGTAGTTCTAATTCCAGACTGGGTTTCCACAAAACTAAAGGAGCATTAAAATGATGGTGCTTGCCCCGAGGCATTTTACAGAGCTCCTGGCCTCAAGTCCTGTTTACACTAGAGCTCCTTACCTCACTCTGGAAGCATTCAGAGGTCTTGGGGCTGTCATGGATCACAGTTGCACTTGTGTTGTACTGTCCCTGTGCAACTGCAGGCAGGGGGACATGGCAGACAGGCACTGAAGCATGAAGCAGATGTGCTGGGACTGACACAAACTGAGCTTGGGCATCAATACCAGGCAGCTCTGGAGGAAAATGCTGCCTTAGCCCTGCAAAGGGTTTGGGAACACTTCCTACAGAGGGTTACCTGGGAATGGCTGTGGTGTGACTGCTATGATTCTGGTTCCTGAGTTAATTCAAGCTCTGCTATATAAATATATCTATTAAAAGCTCCACTTTGTGATAGAGTGATGTCCTCAGTGATAAGAGGGCATGCAGAATTAGTTGCATATCTCATACTTTTATCTCTTAAACAAGTCTGTCTTTAAATCTCCCTTCTTATTATACAACATCAGAAGTAAGAATCAATGGTGTTTAACATTTTTAAAGCAATATTTATCTTTTCAGGCTCCTGTACTGCAAATTACCATACCTAGCCACAGCAATGAGGTCACCTGTTCATTTAAATAACTTTCAAAGTATTAATAGCAACACTTCCATCCACTTCACAGGATGTGAAACAGTGAAATGAAACCATATATATTATTTCTAATTTCTTTTTCAATGTAGCCTTTTTTGCCTTTTTTTCATAAACTATTTCATGATACTCTAAACCCAACCCAACCCATTAGTAGTAGTAATTACTGACTAATAAAATAGATTACTGATACAGTTTCAGGAAATTCAGCAAAACAGATCTACTATAAGAGTTGGTTCTACACTTTTTAAAAATTCTTTAATGTCAGAGGGATCACTGACAGGTAAGGACCATGCCAAACACACCCTGAGCTAAAATTCTGAAGAGGCAACAGGAGTCCAAGCTTCATGGAAAATCAGTATGTCTCAGGTCATTAAATCACTGGCATTTTTGAGGATTTCTTTCAAGCTAAATAATCTCAACCTTTCATTCCTATAGATCTGCCTCCGTTTCTTTCCCAGCCTTGTTAAGAAGTTGTGTTCATTGACTAAGTTTGCTTAGATGAGAGCTTCTCTGAGCATTGTTAGTGCTCATGTCAGTCATGGAGCAGGATTCAATTGCCACAAAACCCAGTTACAAGTGGACACTGCAGAAGCAATGCTTAGGGCTGATGCCAAATATTAAAAAAAAAAGCAAATAAAAGCAATGGATTTGTGTCAGCAGTGGAAGAAATATGAGCAGGAAAAGGATTGCAGGTCCTCATTCTTCAAGTCACAGACATGGAAATCCTGCTAAAAAACCCCTCTCTCTTCACTGGCCCTTGGAGAGACACCTTTCTAGACCTTGGGCCACCTTTCTGCTTGCTGATCTTAGTGGGAAGTGCAGGCTTCCCTCTGGATTTTGTAGCAGTGTCCCAGACATGCACTCTCCTCAGCCAGGCTGGAGGACCTCTGAAATCAGGCTGTTTCTTGGATGCTCTACCTGAACAGGCATTGCCCACAGATTGGGGCACAGGAACAAGAACCACATTAATTGGTTGGTTTCTATGGCAACCAAGTTATTGATTTGTCCCAGCGTCATCTCTCCCATGGACAAGTTGGATGTAGAAAGCCTCAGGATCTTATTATATATCATTGCCTGTAAGAAAGTGGAAAAAAAAGTAAGTTATTAAAATGATGTAATTATAAAAGAACAGTAGCAGTGGGATGTTTCAAACTGCATCATCAGCCTTTACCTAAGACAGCCCTTCTCCCAGTCTCTCACCTGAGACAGAGAGAGATGGAGACAGAGTGAGAGAAAGCACAAGAGAGAGAACTGACTTTAAAAAACTCCAATTCCTCTTAAAAGGTTTGTTGTTTAACGCAGACCTAAAATAGAACAAAAAATGACAACAAAATATCAAAATTTAGGAAATCGGCCAAAGAACCTTTTTAACAAGCATTTGGTGAGCCTGCTTTCCTGTGACACTGTCTGTCAAAGAGATTCTTGTTTCTGATAAGACAGTAAATTCACACTGTGAAGTTTGATCAGCATGGGTATCCATTCCTTTGGGTTCATCTCCCTTACCTGGCCATTCCTTTCCATAAAATTTTTAGGAGTTAAACAAGGTTTAAAATTAATCAGGGCTTACATCTACTGAATTTTAAAGACAAATATTGTGAGCCCAGTTTGCAGTTATGACCAAGCATCAAACACTGCAGCTCCAAGGGATGTTTTAAAAATAATTTGTACTTTTGGACCCATTTTCTTCATGAATAAAGTATATCCTGTAGAATTAATCAGAAATGCCTGGTGAATTAGATCAGCTGCTCCTAGAGTCCCAATTTTGGTAAGTGGGAGTCACAAAAAGGAGTCACAAAAAGTCACAAAAATAACCAGGAGCTCTTTCATCCCTGAGTCTGTACCATCTATCCTGGGAGAAGGCAGAAAATGTATGAAACAGCTCCATCAATCAGAGCAAGTACAAAAAAAAGAAGCTTCCACGCTGAGATGATATTCCCATGGTTAGTTACATCTGGCAAAACATCAGTTCTGGCTTCTGGATTGCTACTGCTGCCTGTGGAGTTTGGTCTGTGCAGAGCCCTGCTACACCCTCCCATGTGCTGGGCCGTGCTGGCTCCAGTCCATAAACAAGGCTCTCACAGAGGGTTAAGGGATGCTGGGGTTACAGACACAGGCCTGCAGATGAATCACTCCCGTCCCATCCCACAGGGCTCTGTGCTAAAGGGCATAAATAGCCAGAGTCACCACTCCTGATGCATGCACAGCGTTCCCATAAAGCAAGGACACTCTGCAGATGGCTCTGTCCACAGTCAGCAGAAGCAAACTCATAAACAAATGAACAAAGCAGATGCAGAGTCAAAATGGCACTGCTGATCTTCATCTATCTCTCATTGTCTGCAAAGATGTGTTTTCATATGCATGGGTTTTTATGGACATTAAACTTCCAACAGGTTAGAATGATGGGATTAGTTTTTAGCAAAAGGAATTGGTGCCAGCAGTTTGCCAGCACTACTTTGTCCAGTTTTCTGTATAAAAATACAGCACACATCTTCTCTGAAACCATCATTTCAAGCTCAGTCTTCAGATGAAGAACAAGACAAATGAAAGGACAAAGCTGGAGCTGTTATTAGTGAATCTCCTGGCAGATCTGTGCTCACCAGTAAGGCACCCCGGAGGTTGATGCCAGTCTCTGTAGTCACATAGTAGGAGGCCTGCAGGAATGTCCTCTGCAGGATAAGAGCCAGGAAGAGAAGGACTGCCAAGACATAAACATTCCTGAGGAATTCCTCTGATGAAAGGTAGGAGTTTGATGGATCCTTCACCTGAAAAGAAAGGAAAAAATTTTGCAAGTGCCATAGGAGGGACTGTATATTCCCGAGAAGCTGGAAACAAGAAAACTTAATCATTGCATTAGAATAAAACATACTGACAGTATTATGGGAAAATTATACAAATAAGATTTCTCCCTGACCTCTATATCAAAATCATTGGGATATAAATTTTAAACTCTGCTCCTGTTCCAAAGACCGAGGATTGAGATGTTTTAGGAGTTCTAAAATTATTTTGTTTTAGCAGGAAAGGAACAATAAGATCATTGTGTCTGCCTTGTCTTTAGTTTCCCCATCAAATTCTGGTGATTTGTAGGATAGAAATGCTACTCAGTAGAAAATAAAGCTCATTCCACCTGCCCCACAGAGAAGCTGCAAGAAAATATTTTTTTATTATATCGGATTAATTATTCATGTTGCATTTGCATCTTATGGAAACAATTCCTTCCACAAATATAGTCTATGATACATAAATTCTGAATAACCTTAGACTATACATGCCAGTATTCTGCACAAAATGAGATTTAAATGCCTCAATATGGAAGAGAAAAAAAATCTTGTTTAAAGCCCTTTTTTCATTTTCTAGTTTTTGTGTTCACTGTTCTGCTCTGTTTCAGGCAGAAAAGGAAACAAATGTACCAAAATACTCCAAGGAAGACTGTTCCTTTGGTATTTCCGACCCAGCTGGAAGCAGGATGTACTGGAATTCTTACAGGGGAAACAAAAAAAAAAAGAAAAAAGAAAAAAGGAAAAGAGAAAAGAAAAGAAAAGAAAAGAAAAGAAAAGAAAAGAAAAGAAAAGAAAAGAAAAGAAAAGAAAAGAAAAGAAAAGAAAAGAAAAGAAAAGAAAAGAAAAGAAAAGAAAAGAAAAGAAAAGAAAAGAAAAGAAAAGAAAAGAAAAAGCCTGTTTTACTGAAATACCCAGCCTGATTCTGAAATGAAAGGTATGGGCAATATAAGAAAGAAAGTATCTGCCCAAGACTTCTTGAAAACAGGGTTGCTAAAGTGCATAAATGGTGAGATAAATATATTTGAAAACTTCCCTCTTAATGTTCTGCTGCATCTAATTTCCCCTTGTTTTCACAGTGGGGATATCAATAAAAAAATAACATTTGTAGATACTTTTTTCAATGTATATAGAGTTTTTAGGAATTGAGGCAGAATAAGCATAAAATTACATGTATTCACATTAATAGGAGCTAGAGAGAATTTAAAGGAGAAATGTTTAATAGCAAGAACAACCAAGAGAAAGTTTATCAAAATCCATAAATTAAAGGCACATGCATTCTGAAATGTATCCAAGAGAAATAGTGACTGTCACCAAGCCAAGTGCTTTCAAGATCTTCAATGATTCCAGCCTTCCCTTTTGCCAATGCTCATTAAAATTTTAAAAAGACACAACTGAAGCCACTACACTGAAGAGGACAAAAGATAAAGGAAGCAGACAAGGTACAGATTCCTAAATCTGAGATCCAGAAATTATTTTCAAGCTTAAATACTTTGTTTGTTCATCATGCAAAGAACCCCAACATTTTTGAAGGTACAAAAACATGCACTTTGCCTTGTAACTCTGTGGCTCAAATCCTGCATGTGTAGGTTCAAGGATGATAAAAAGCTTTACTTGATAAGCTGTACAATTAAACTCTCCTTCAGTGCAGTGAAAGCCTCAAGCCAAATTGAGACCATCAGTCAAGAATATTAATGTCAGAAGTGAGCAGCCAAGAAAATGATATGTGAATAGTGCTGATAGTGAAATACTTTATCTGGAGAGGAAAATGCTATTCCATTACATACCTATCTGCTCATTCAGAGATAAAACACTCCAAAAACTGTATGGAGATGTTTCTCTGTCACAAGACAAATGCAGGAAAATGTCTTTGTCATTTCTTCTCCTCTGTCAGTAAAATAATTTTACCTGTATCTTTTCATTAGTTATTCATAAATTCTTTTTCTTGTGATAGAAAAAATTCTGTATCAGAGGCTTGTTCAGCATTTAGATGTGATCCCTGAAAGTTCAATCTCAATGAAACTTGAAATGAGCACTGATCTGGGATCTCTTGTGCATCTCTAGCATCAAGAACACCATTGAGTAAAGTGGATACTTTTCAATTTCTCAATATGTGCCAACACAGTTCATCACAGCAGCACTCAATACAATCAGCCACAAACAGGGACTGGCTGTCAGCTTCCCAGTATAAAAAACAGATTTGAGAGAACTCAAAACTGTCCGTGAAGTATAAACTGACAAATGGACAGGAATTAAGCAAAATTCCCAGGCTGGATGTGTCACTGAGGCACCACCAGTGTGTGTCCTGCCTGAAACACACAGGCACAGTTGAAGAGGAGCAGAAAAAATTGTTCCTTCTTCCCAGAACTGCTGGGATGACTCCATCAAGACAGACAGCTGGGGAGCTGGGGGGAGCCTCCATGACCTGTGTTCCATTCCTACCCAAGTCTCTCATTGCTCAGGTTTATAACTTGGCTGTCTCTCAGAACAGAAATATTCAATTTGCTTGAGAGAAACCATGAAATAACACAGTGATGACCACAAAGCATGCAGCCAGCTGTCTTAAATACCTGATATGACTCTAAAACTACTACCAAGCCTTTCAATGCACATTGTCAGGTTACCTTTTCTGTGGCATTTGTATTATTGGTTGTATTCTGGAAGCCCTGGACAATGCCAGAAATGCAGAGTGGCCCAGCAAAGCCCAGCAGGTCGGCCAGGTAGCGGAAGGTGCTGCTGAGCAGGATTGGCCGTCCAAAAGCGCTGTACATGGCCAGCCAAATGGAGGGACTCCGGTTGGGATGGTCCTCCACCTTTTTCTGGAAAACAGAAACAGGCACCCAGTGAAATAAGAGAAGCCTTCCAGGCTTTATATGACAACGTTCCTGTCTGGATGCCCAAAAGGTCCCTGAAAGGTGGTTTGAGCCAGGTGAGGCAGCAAACATGCTGGAATTATCGACAGATTTCCGACATTCTTCACAGCAAATTCCAGTTCTGCCTCCCCTTGGTAAACTGTGGTTTCTCACCTCTGTATCCCACCACTTTCCTCAACCTGTGAACACAGGAATGCAAGCACAGATTATCATCCTGGCAGGCAGCCATTGTCCCTTATCACACGTGTGCTCAGTGAAAGGTCTGACCTTTCAGCCTTTGCTCACGTGGGTAATCCTGGTTTCACAAGCTGTAAAGGCTTCTGATGGCAGGAAAAATACATGACAATTACAAGAATATAGTTTAGTTTCATTTCTATGGAATTTTTTCCATCTCTTGTATGCATTCCAGGGTGACACACTTCAACCAATCAATGATAAGTATGCTCAAAAAAAGAAAGCAGCAGACCAGGATGGGCAGTAAGATTAAATCAACCAAGGGTCCTTTCTAGCCTTCAGATCTGTGAATTTACAGTATCACAGCTCTTGGCTAAAACACCAACTTGCAGATTACAGCTTTGTAACAGTTCTGATAGCTCTGAGGTCCTTTCAGTTTAGCAAAGGAAGAGTTTTACTGACCAGAGCCGTGCTCTGCAGCATGCTTCCTTGCACTTCAGGCAGCAGCTTTTGACACTTTAAACAAGCATCTGTCATTTCTCAAGTAGCACAGATGCCTGCAAGCTGCAAGCCAAGCCAAGCCCTCTTGAGCATTCGCAGAGACATTTTAAGCACAGCCAACAACCACCCCCCGCCCCAACAAGTTCACCAAAGAAAAAGCAAACGTGCCTGTAACCTGCCTGGCTGCCTCATGCCTTTTTTCTCCCTCTTTTCTCAGTTTTTCCCTTTTATGCCATTCCCACAGTGAGATGGGTTATATGCATGGTGCCAAAAATATGCAGGTGGGTCAGGTGGCTGCCAGAGACTTGGCCAGGCCAATGCCAAGGAGCTTAAGAAGGAGAAATAAGCACCATGGGGTCAAATTAGAGCCACCATTTCAGAAAGGGGTAAGAATGAAACTGCTTCCTCTGAGGAGGGAAAGAGAACAAGGGCCTCGTGTCAGTTGCCTAGACAAAAGGCTCTGAATCTGTGGCCTAATGGGCTTTGAGCTTGAGTGCCCTAAAAGGATTAATCACCATCCTCAAATAACTGATTAATAACTTTAACAGCTTGAGAGAAGCTAAGCTAATTTATTGGATAAATGGCTCCCATCTTTTGGGGAAAAAATTTTTATATTATTCTGGGCATTCAATTAATCGTAAATTTGTTAAATGGCAATGGTAAATCCTTATTTCTCTAACAATTTAATAGCCATTTTCACTGTTACTGCAATTCACACATTGGCCATCACTATACGAAATCTTTCCTTTTCACTGGAAAAAAAAATGTTAATGAAATTATCTAATTTATTGCTAAACACTGTTTTTTCTTCTTTTTTTTTTTAATCAGGACTTCGTATTAGCTGAAGCATGTAACAGGAAGAGAGGAGAAAGACCGTTATCTAATCATAATTTCTTTTCCAGAATGGTCCTTGAGTGTTATGGGCTTGCATAGAATGTTGTGGTATTAATTAACCAGTCTGGGCTGCTGTTCTCAGCTGCGCCACTTGATTAGGTTTTCCTTGTCTTTGTAAACTTCCTTTCAAATTGCTGTAATTTTCTCTACCTTGGGAACTCCTCAGTTGGAATAAAGGGCAGTGAGACAATGCTTTGTGATAAATCAAGTCACCTGTAATGGTTGCCTCAGTAAATATGGAAATCTGACTGTTCCCACCATTGTGGAGCTGGCTGTATAAGCCTGGTGCTGAAGGGCAATGTCCTGTCCTTGTGATGGATAGTTAACACAATTTCATTCCTCCTTTTCTTGGCCCTAACAGCTAAGAACCATAGCGCCACATAAATAGCAGACATAGGAAACTAATGGTCCTTGACTTTAAAAATTGATTTTTCTATTAAGTGCCCAAAAGAAAAGCTTTCTATTGACTATCAGGACAAATTATACAGGATTCAGGCTGGTGGGGTAAACTAAATGTAATATCAATGTGCTAAATCTATTTTTGGATATGTGATATATGATGCACTGATATGTGGTGTGAAACATCTAGCCTGCTTCAATAGAAAGTGAAACAAAAGCCAAGCAACAACAGAAAGAGGATCACTTTTTTTTTTTTTTTTGGGGGGGGTGTAAATGGAATTATGTGAGAATTGATTCAATTATTTCCATTTTCATAGCAAGCAGAAGAGATAGCAAGACAATGTCATGTGAGCCGTCTCGAAGGCATTTCACAATACAGAGTATTCAAGGTCATGTTCAGCATCTTTCATTAAGGAGTGAGAAGAAGGGTTTGGGAAGGACAGGAATTTTCTCTCTGCAGGGCCATGGAGCACAGCTGAGATCAGCAATCTGCAGGCACAGGCTGGGGTAACCCCACTTAATCCAGAGGAGGCTGTGGAGCTCCCCTCACCAGTTGCAGGAGGTTAGTGTAAAATACACGCTTGGCAGCAGAGATAGTGGCATATCACCTCATCCAGACTGCAGACCACACTCCAGTCTGAAGAGTTTTCCTAATTCTGTGGCTGTTTTCTGGCCCACCCAGGCACAAGCCAGTGCATTTCTCCACAGGAATGGACTGTGGTGAGTCCCACTGCCTGGCTCCTTGGATTTGCTTTAGCCATTTGGTTTACTTTAACTTTATCTACAAAATACCAGTTTACTTCAGGGTTGCAGCCTGTTTTTGAATAGTAGCACAAATGTGCTAGAGGCTATGGTAATCTCAAGACTTTAAACAATACCTGATGTATGGCAGCATCAGAAATGTGCCAGGTGAGTGTAACTGCATACATAACATTTATGCAAGTGTTTATATGTGCATGACATGCACTGAGGGAGGCTAGACACTGAAAGTTTGTGCTCATGCACATGAGAAATGCACATTTACCTTGCCTTTTGGTATCTGAACTGCATTTTTGTGCAGGCATAGACAGTACCTGCAGATGTGAACAAGCTACAGACAAATGCTGGCACCCAGCTGTCATGCCTGTCATCAAGAATGGCACAGATTCAGGTCCTTGGGCCATGTAGGTGCATATCCCTCTTTTGCCTCTTTAAGTAGGGTTCAGGCACCTTAAGGAGCTGGTCTAAGGGATGCACCTCTCCCAGGCTGCTGTGAAAAGTTCAGTTCCAGAAACTCAGTAGCTTTCTGCCTAAAGCAGAAGGATATTGATCTCTGCTCTCTGTAATCCTCAACTGCAGAAGGAAAGAGAAGCAACCTATATCTATTAAAATATAAACAATTGTACTGATAATTATTTCAGCTCAAAAGGCACAGAAAGGAGCCTGCAGCATCATTAGCTGCTGGGAGCAAAGAGCTGCCTAAATGCATCCAGATGTTTCCCTGGAAAATCCTGCCCTACCCATTGAGTTTTCCCAACCATGCTTTCTGTACTGGGTCTGGCTGCGATGGAGTTAATTTTCTTCATCACAGCTTGTATGGTTCTGTGTTTGGGATTGTGACTAAATCACAATCACTAAATCAAGTGACTAAATCACTGCTAAGACACCAGTGTTTTGGCTATTCTTGATGTGTGGTTTTGGCTATTTCTCTGTCTGGAGAAAAAAAAGGTGAAGATTAGTGTTTCCAGCTGAAACTATGGACAGAATGTCTTCCAGTTTCATAAGTAGCTAAGATTTAAACAAATCTTTCACTGTTAAAATCTAGCAAGTGATCAGACTGTTGTGGTTTTAGTTTCCAGTTGCACTCAGTTTGGCAACTCTCTCCTGCTATAAATTCACTTAAAACCAAACAGTAACTATCGGATTGGAACTTCCTACGCTAATGTTTCACCTTGGAACAAACAGTCCTAAGTTAAAAATTCCTAAAACGAGGATTTCATGAAAGCTGAAGAAATTCAAAGTGACACTTTGGCTCTCTAAGGCCGAACAGTGACATGGACACCTGTTATTACCTTTTGTTCCTCATAGGCTTCTTTGAGACACACATAATTTGTCAGTGCTCTCATTGCAATTGGGAGCTTCCCAATGGCCTTCAGGTCCACAGGTTTCTTGTGAGCAGAAATAATGAGAGTGTTCATCCACCAATAAGTTGCCTTTGAGAGCAAATTGACAAATGGCTGCAGGAACCTCACCCCCAGATCCTGCAGATCCTCTGGAGGCTTTACTTTCTGAGGGTTCATGAAAAACACATACCTCTGCAGAGGAAAAAACAGACAAACATGGGCTCAGAAATTATCTTATTGACAGTAATTTTTTAGTAAAAACTATGTGCAAGACAACCATAGCCTCCAATTTGCTTCTAAAGGTAATTATATGTTGAATTTAAATATAAATTTGTGTGTTAATAGTATTTCCATTTTGACAGATAACTGGCAAACAAATGAGCAACATGGGACATAGATACTGTTCTGAATCCTACCAGTACCACCTATCTCAAGCTGAACAACAGCAAAAATGAATTATTGTGAAATAATTTTATTATAAGTTATCATGGGTAACAACATATGCTAACTTAAAGATTCACTACTATAAATAGTTCATCAGGACTAACACAGCACATATTTTAAAGGTTGCATCCTCCTATCCCCTCCTCATGTGCACAAATATGCATCCATCTACACAAATATGTGTGCACTTTGTGTGGATAGATGTACACAGGCACACACACACACCCCAGGCTCAGGGGATACCTCAAGGACATACATTTTAAAGATATTTCAACCACCACTGCTATTCACAGAATTAACCAAACCTTTACAGCTAAGCTAAACCTGGGCCTAAACTGACACAAGCCAGAGTTCCTGGGCTAAGGAGCCATCTTCACCCCCATGATACCACTGATATTTTTCTACATCCTGAGGAAGAAGCCACATACCCTGACTCGGATGACATTGATCTCCACAGCCATCAGCAGCCCATAGAGGATGACCATGATTCCAGTGATGCAGAAACGCAGCTGAGAAAAAGGCACCCCGTCCTGGCAGTATCTGACAAGCTTGATGGTTTTGGTGACAAAGGCCATTATCCAGTAAAGGAACAGGGCTGTAAAACAGTTGCATGTGCATAATTTAAAAATAAATTAATAAATAAGTGTAACTACAGCATTTTATCTTCCATGGCTTGATAAAGTGCAGGCACAATGATCTTCTATGTCACTAGCCACTGTTTTCTTTCCTGGGCCACAAACCTTCAAACAGATCCACAGTGGCAGATCTTCACACAGGTATGAAAGTCCATGAAGAGGACTTAATCTGAAGGGGACCTTTGTTCTTATAGTGAAGGAAAAGGCACACAACTTAACAAAAGTCATATTGCCTCTTAGAAAAAGCAGGGTGCATCCCAAGTGAGAATACGGAAATGTGCTCATTTTGAAAAAGAGCTTATGGAATTTTTTGTTAGCCTGCATCCTGGCTGGTATATGTCAGGGCCTTGTTCAGGTGGTTGAGTTACAGGAAATTTGGACCATATACTTGTATGGAACATTATTCTGCCATGTCTGGTCTGACCATCTCCTGACTGAGAGAGCAGATGGGATAATCTCAGAATCAGCTGCAAAAGATGTTGGGAAAGAGCAGCATCTGCACAGGAGTTTGTGGTCAGATCATTATCCAAAGTGGCCTTTTGAATGCAGACAAGTTTTTCCTCCAAATTATCACCAGTGTTAAAAAATACCTAAAAGCTCATTATGGAAATGACACAGGCATGCAAGGCTTTCTCCTTTGTAATAATTTTAAAAGTAGTTTTCAGTGTGTACCTTATGAAAGTTGCAGTAACTCCTATGATACTACCAGTTGCAAGAGCAGAGAGTTATTCCTCTCTGTTTTAATATTCTCACAGATTCCACCATCCTCCTCAACCTACACAAGCTGACTTTGGCTAAAATACTGGGATTTGTAGGAGTACATGAATATCAGACTTAGACTTACCCAGCAGTAACTTTGGAAAGTTGGATGTTTCAATATTATGGTAATAGACTATGGATACAGTGGCAGCCACAAATCCCATTATAGCTGGTAAAAAGAGATGCAGGTGGCGAGATTTCATTTGTCTGAAAATAAATACGGTATAAATTAGTGAATTTGGTGTCTTTTTTTTACCATTGTGTGAAACCATAGGTGTTCTGCTAATCTAATGAAGAGGACAAACATGAATTTCCTAGAGACAAAAAGATTTTTGTCCTCATGAGTGCTTAACTTTGATCAATATTTGCTTGCCATTATAGCTTGAGAGAAGAATACATGCTAAGAACAACGGCTTCACCTTCATCCCATTAAAACCTGGACAGTTCATAAAAGGATTCTATGAACTTTTTGGGGAAAAACCTGCTCATGCTTTACTAGCCAGCCCATCAGACATTAACAGTGTTCATTAACAAATGAAATTAGCATGGTTATCCACCAAACTCTGCCACTTACGTGTCAGAAACAATCCCCTCTGCTATTTCACACACGTGCACGAACAGCAGGGTGAATGTCAGGATCCACCGAAGGTTGTGCCCAGGGAAGTGCAGCCAGGTATTGTGGTGAATCTGCACTTTGGAGCTCTGGCTTCCCCAGCCTAAGAAATGATAGCAAGGAAAGAGAAAGCTTATCTCACAGCAAGTCAGTGACTGATCTGCTTATCAGTATTCTGGGCCACACTTACATGCAATCGATACAAGCCCTCTACAGACTACAGGGCTGTTGTTACTAAAAAGATGACCCAGAAGAGTCTCAGTTCCCCAGTAATTTAAATCAAACCCTGAAGACAATGAGACAACACTTTTTCCAAATTACGATCAAAGAAAAGTCTCTCCTGGCCAAGGAAAATGATAAGAAAGCAACAACAAAAGAAACCACCCCAAGTGGCACCCTCAGACAACAGGGGCTGACAGAGCTGAAGCAATGGCGTCCTCGCGTCTTTCACAGTCACAGACAAGAGCAGGAAAATTTTCCAACTGATATAAAAATTGCATCCTCAAATGAGGCCTCAAAGAGATGCATTTACTCGAACCAAGTAACATTTATTATCTGTTTCAGGCCAGGTTGGGAGCACAGTCTGAGTGGAGACTGAACAGTGATTCCACAGCTTCTCTCCCTGAGGCGTGGCCCAGCCTCCGAGGCCTCTGCATTCCTGGCCCCTCAGAGCTCCCCACACAGCACCAGGACTCAAATTAATCATCAAATTCAACTTGAAGCCGATTTCCCTGTCATCACCTCAGATGTCACCTGCCCTTTCCAGGCAAGATCCTCCCTGAGGCCAGCAAGCCAGCAAGAGGTGGGACACAGAGGATCTGAGGAAGGTGACAGGGCTGGGGAGGCTGAGGCCTGACCACAGGCTGGCTTCTCCTTGGCCTCTGTCTCTTCCCGCTCAGGTACAGGGCTGTCCTGAGTCAGTGGGCCCAAAAGTCCCTCTTACAGTAAAGCAACTCCTGGAATTATCTGTCAGGCTTCCCAAAGCCTGTGGAGAATCCCAAGAACTGCACATTTTGGGGAAGTAATGAAACCAAAGAAAAGGAAACAAAGCTAACTCAGTTTAAAAGCCAGGATGTGCTTTTGCTACACAAAGATGCAGTGCCTAATCGTGCTTAGAGGCTCATCAGGTGACTCAGGAAAACATAAACCAAATCCTGAGTTTATTCATTCTTGGAAACTGGCAGCATTTCACCATTTCATCCTTGGTTAAGACACAAAATTCCACAAGAACAAATTATTCTCTCTTCTCCATAGCTATCTCAAGGATTTTCTATAGTTCTCTAAGACTTTCCTAATCTAATGTGGTTTTATTTGACCTTGCTCCTGTTTTTTGTCTCTCTCAAGCTGCTTTTTATTTTGCCCACACATCTGCACAAACACAGCTTATCACCAAATTTCTTGTTTGGAGTCAGTCTATACCATGGACTCCAGCTGGCTTTTAAAGCTCTGTTCAACAACTACTTGTCCTGATAATTAGCATATAAAATGGAAAACAAATAATTACATATTTACATAAATAGCATACAATTTAAAATACTATATTTTTTCCTAACGTTGTTACGAAATAGAGGGAATTTTCAGCGGCTGCAATACTATATAAAAATTAATTAAAAATTAAAACCTCTAAAAAATCAAAGCAGCACCTGATGCTAGAGTGTTCTAAAATATTATCTCTGCCCTCAAACCTTGCATTGTACTTCCATCAAACACTTTTGCACAAAGCCCTGTGCTTCAAGGATGACCTGCACCTCACCTCAAAGAAAGAGCCAGCACTGAAGTAAAAATCCAGCATCGTAGGAGAGAGTTGCCATAACCCTGGGGTATCTTTCTAGTCTTTATAATTCTTTAGAATTTGTTTCTGATTCTCTTGCTTAATTATTTAATTAGTTTTTAGTCATTGGATCATATCACAGTTCGGTACAGAGTGTCTTAGCCCACAGGTTCCTGTAGCATTTTATTCAACCACTTTGGAGTCTTTTTGCATGATGAAAGCCCTTAAATCTCGTGTCTAAATACAGTCCCAAAGTCAAATCTTCCTTGTGGAAGAAATGCATTACCATCTACACAGGCAACACCAGGAGGGTAACATGGAAGAACTAACATGGCATTTCTCATGCAGTTGTCAGGGGAATATTTATTTTCACTAATACTTTTGATGGTTATTCAAGTCTCATAATCTCCTACGATCAGTTAGAATGCCACTGTTTTACCTCTCTGGAAAAGTATTAAATTGTATTTATTTCACCACTGTAAATTAACTAGGATAAAAAGACAACTGTAGAAAAAAATATCATTAGAGTACTAGTTTAGATGGGGTTTTTTTACAAGACTATGTGAGTTAGAGCCCCTCCACTGTCCTAAATTCCTCAAGAGGGATTTATAATTTCTTATTTTTTATTTCTGTTGGGGAAAAAAAATAATCTGTATTGCTCTACTTTTTCTTACAAATGTTGGCAAAAGAAGCAATTGTTCTATTTTAAATATTTCAGACACCTGTCCTAGCCTGAGATCCAAGGTGAACATTTTGGATATTCTCTGTAATTTGTGTAACTTTAATGAAATTCAAACACACTGCTCTAAGTCTTCTAATATATAATAATAAAAAAGGCTGCAAGTTCCCAATTTCAAATCTGAAGAAAATTTCTGCAGAAACAAGTTTCATAGCAAATTTGGATCTGATCTTTCTGGTTCTCATCCATCTCTTCATGCTGATTAGCTCAGATTTATATCTAAAATTCCCACATTTCAGCGGGTTGGCCTCACATCCTCTGGGTGAAGCCAATCTTCCTCTTCTTTTTCAGAATTCATAAATACAAAGCATTCAATGGTTCCACCAAGCCCATGCAAACATGACTGAGTATAAACACACGCTTGAGTGTTTGGGGGATGGCAGAGCTCCATGGAATAACTCACCAATGAACAAAATGGGGAAGGTGATAAACAGCAGGAAGACATGAGGCACCAAGTTGAGGGCGTCCACAAAGCAGACGTTCCTGAGGACACCAGCACTGATGTTGTAGGCTGAGGCATTGTCATTACCACAAAATGCGAGTCTCATCTCTTCCAGAGGGTCTGGCTACTACAGAAATGAGAGAAATGTTGGCTACCAAGAGTGCCAGCATTCCCTTTGGCTAAAGAGAAAATATAATAAAGAGACAGGGAAGGAGCACACTGAAGAACCCATAGAGAATAACACAGTTGTATTTTGAAAATTGTTTTGGGCTATGTCAAATACAAGCACATTAGAAGGCTGTGTTTATATGACATTAGTATTGTTTATATTTTGATAATATTGTTTATTTTTAGCTGCATTCATTATTTAAGTGCTATTTTTAAATACATTATGCTATAACTTCTAGTGCTCACTATAGGCACAAACACTATGCTGCAAAAGCTCTGTGAGAATATAAAGAAAGAAAGTAGAAGATTTGAAAATAAGTATTTCCATTTCTCATAACAAAACCCAAATGGACATAAGTTGACCTGTGGGTGGATGTTTCTTTGGTGAGCCAACACTGTCTGTGCAACATCTCCAAAAATTTGTTGCACTGCATTCCCAGTGCAAGCTCTGAACCTTTGGTATTTGTGATCTGGCAGCTTTGCACTCACATTTTGTATTTCTTCATTGTCACACAGAACAATGGCCACACACAGGAGATATTACAGAAAAATGACAAACTCTTAACCAAAGTAGGTAGTACTGAAGATTGCCTAGGCAGTAAATCAGCATTTATGTTTGACCCTGAAAACCCTTAAACACATGTTTAGACTCATCCCAGCAGCCTCTGACTTCCATGACTTCTTGAGAGATTATCTTTGTACACCATGATAAGCTCCTGTGTTCGTGCTTGCAGAGCATGGGCCATAGAGCGACCCAGAGTTATGGCCAGGTTCTGGCTTAAATCAACCTGTGCATTTATTTTTTCAGTCTTCTTTGCAATAAGATGAAACAGGACTGCAAACAAAGTCTTTCCTTGCTCATTTCTTTGCCTGAGACTTACACAGAGCAACATAGTGCTATAGAGTAAGTTGTGGAAACTCATTTATCCACACCTTCTTCTTTTCTCAAATTTTACATGCTAAAATAGAAGGAATAGATTTAATTCAGCAAATCATCTATCTGCAAGAACGTTGGCATTAATAGGTTTTGCAGATTCAGAACAAGATAGGGATGCAGAAAATGCATAAATGCAGTTTAAAAACAAAAAAAAAAAGAGTTGAAAAGGGAGAAAAATATTTCCTTCTTTTCTCATATAGTTATTAGTTCTATAAGTTGTTTAAACAAGGTAATCATAACAAGGTAAGCACAAACAACAAAGGTAGCCCCTTAGAGACAGAACAACCATGCAGACCTTCACAAAAATATAGAATGCAAAGAAGCATTTTGAACCTCTGCTAAACCCTCTGTTAGTTTATGACCAAGTTCTTTTTGGATCTGGAAATCACAACCCATATCAAAACACATCAGAGAAGAGGAGTTTCTTTGAAAAGAGTGTGATAAATGCGCTCCCTTTCCCAAATATATCAGCAGTTTAGGGCTGAGATTCACCAGACGTTAAGCATAACTCACATTCAGGTACTCACTGTGAGGCAAAAGCTGAGGGTCAACCAACTCAAACTTCAGTAACCACCATCTGCTAACAGTCCATGTGCTGTAACACAATTTGATGGAGATTTTGGCCCATTCTCTATAATGAATAGAGTGATATGACCACTATCATTCTATAATTTTATTTTTATACCAAAATACATTCATAAATGCATAAGGCTAGTAACAAAAAATAAACATTCTGGTAATGTGGGATCTGTCTGAATATATCAAGGAGTTATTACCAAAACAAATAATGAACTTTTAAAAAAAAACTACACAGAGGTTGTTTGGGTTTAATTTGCGAAAGCTTGACATGTCTTCTTTAAGGGAAACATAATGATAATGGTAATCTCTTGAAAATCAGAAGTGCTGTTTCCTCATTTTTATCGAAGGTCAGAAGTCCAAGGGAGTTCTGCTGGGAATTTTCCTCCCTTTCCCACAAGGATGACTCTCTTCTGAGGCAGCACAAGATGCTGTTGTGGTCTAGTGGCTGGAGTGGTACTGAAAGGCAGGAGAATCCTGGGTTCAGATGAGCACTGAATCATTGACTCCCTGTGTAGCTTTTGGCTTCTAGTCAAAAATCAATCTGGGAGAAAGGATGAAAACCACATCCAAGGGAAGCTAAGGGAACTGTTGTTTTTTTCCCATTTTTCTGGAAGGGAAATAGAATAGAAGCAGCAAATGTTCAAGTGAAGGACTATTAACTACAGGAAGAGTGTTTTCTCCTAACTAGAGACCACCATCAGTTTCCTATCACACCTCAAACAATAGTCGCTAAAATAGTCTTGCTCATGCAAGATGCATCTTTAAAGAATCACATCTGAATCTTCACAAGAATCTGTGCTGTGCCTAGTTCTGTGATGGAGTAGGTCCAGTAACACTCTTAAAACCAATTGTCCTTTGCACATTGCCAGGGCTGAGAAAAGAACCCGGTCCTGTTAGTTAATACTGATATCCAGAGACAGTGCCCATCACACTGGTGATCTTTTTCAAGAGAAGGTAAGGGCAGTCTATTCACAATACTTTTGTTCATTTCAAAAAAAAGAGAAGTAGAATTTAATTGCTTTCTCTTAAAAAGAGAGAGAGAAAATCAAGCCTAGGTTGGTTAGTTTGTAAAAACTCCCAGAAAATAAAAAAGATTACATGGCAAATGAAATGAGATAGGGTAATTAACACTAAATTCCCAAGATTTTTGATCAGAAAACCTCATCATGTATCAATTTATCCAGTAACCATGTTCATTAAACTTCCACAGGCTTAAAACCTATCAAAATATTCTGATCAGTGTTGTGATGCTGTGCTGCTCCAATGCAGCTTTGGCCTCATAAAATGCCAAATCGTAAAATGTACAACTTCCCTGTTTAGCAGCACTCAGCTCAGGACATATATTCAGTACAGTTTGGCACTGATAGGAAATAGAGGATATAAGAACTGTGGAAGTTATGGGAATTAACAGTCCCATGATCCTTCCTTCCTCCTTTCTCTCCTTTTTTCCACCTATTTTTCCATCTCCACTGTGCTGGGAATGAGCTGTGGCTGGAAATGGAGGACTCATGCTCCGCACCTGTTAGCATATCCCAAATTTCATAACACCTACTGCTAGCAGTTCTCTGGATCTTCAAGAATGGTGTATGAAAACACCCTGCACTATCTTAGAGCTCTGAGAAATAATGTCATCTCCAGTGTGCCTTCTGGGGAGACAGGAACCACTCCATCCTTCCCTTCCCATCCATTTCTGGTTCAGAAGGCAGATCCCACACACCCTCCACAGTTTTGTGACTCAAACTGCTAGACCTTGCTCTGTTTTATGGAAAACAGATACAGAGGAGGCTGGAGGTGGAGACATGCACAGAACCATCACCCCCTGGAATAAAGCATGTAATATAGTTCCTGCCTCTTGGCTCAAGTTTCCTAGAAAAGGGAAATATAATGGATGAAGTTTTGCTGATATCAAAGGGAGGATGCTTTGCATTTACAGTCAATGCCCTTTGGCTTGAAGCAGAAATTAGCCATTGCTTTCTGCAGCATTGGGGCATGCCTCCAGCAGCTCATTTTCATTAGCCTCAAAGTTTGACAAGCTGTGTTCTTCTCCAAAGAAGGACAGAAAGAAAGCCCCTAAGGCAGAAGAACAAATCCTTGATTTCTCTAGACAGTACAGGGTATTTTTCAACAATGCTTTTGCAGCTCCACTAAAAATAACAGGAGTTGGACCATGACAAGTTTTCAGATACAATTTCTTATCCAATTAAACAGTGCAGCCTACAGTATTTTTCAAATAAAACTTTGATAATATAATGGCAAAATTTCTTGTGCCCACGCTCAGATCCCATGCTTGGAAAATTCAGTGTAGCTACAGAAGGACACATTTTTAGAACTGCCAACAGAGTAAGCTTCAGACTAATTAAAGAGTCAAAGTTGCACTTTTAAACAGCATTTCAGTATTGCAAGTTAAAGAGATCTTTAATAATTCTAAGAATTTTAAAGAGTTTTAAAAGGCCTCAGCTACACTGACTTTTGATGAGTCCTAGTTTTGAAAGCTTTCACTCAAAAAACTGAGCCTGGAAATTAAGACAGTTTGAAGATCTTGATTGCAGTTACCCAGTGATAGAGTGAAAAGGCATAAGACTTCATGAAATGGAATGAAAATGTGAAAATTAAGAACAATAAATTAAAAACAAAACAAACAAAAAACCCAAACAAAACAAACAAACAAAAAACCAAAAACCAAACCAAAACAAACAAACAAACAAACCCACAAAATAAAGCCGAAACATGAAGAATCGTAGAATTGCAGTTGTGCTTACTGTTGTAACTCATTGAAAACTGCAGCAGGAAAGGAAGATGTAACACTTCTATGACTGACCACTGATCAAATTTGGTACCCTGAATAAGAATTAAACTATTAAACTATTCTTCCCTTGGCTTTTGCTCTTCTAGTAAGCAAATGCTGGGCTTCAGTCAGAACTACATCAGCAGAGAGGGAAAAAGAGGTATCTTTCCCATGTGAGGAAGTGCTGTTTGTTTCTCTCCACACTGATCTTTATGCAAGCACATAACTAAATACACTGAATACTAATTCTGTTTTTCCCATTAAAAAAATGACAGAATGCTGATCACACAGAACAGCAAAACCTGTAATGCTGAAGGTCTTTGAATTAGACCTAAGCAGATGAGAATACAGAGCTGACTCAAGTTTTCCCACCCTGTGGCCAAAGGTGATTTTCTCCTTCCCAAAGATGAGGAGGCAGACTTTTTAGGCCGCAGTAAGTATGCGGGGAGAGATCAAAGACGTAAAACTGGGCTGCAGAGCCACAGGAGTAGAAATTTGAAGAGATTTCTGTTGTAACAGGGATGCAAGAGATTAAAGCTCCAACTTAGAGAGGTTCTTGCATTCCAGAGCAGCAGCTGCCCTCCTACACCTGCCAGGACCCTTCCTTGGGAACACTGGAAACAGCACTGCCTGGAAGGGTACACAGGTGAATTAAGCAGCAAAGCCAGGTGGGTTTATCGCCCTCAGCAGTCTTGCCTGCCTTGCTGTGGGGCTCACAGTCCAGCAGAGAGCCATACAAACATAGTTCAGTCTCACAATTATAACAGTCCTAATCACTGTGGTGCTGTTCCCAAGATAAGAAGCCCTGTTCACATCAAGCTCGACATCAGAGCTGAACTGCTGCAGTTGCCCTACTTCAATTCCCAAGCTGGCTCATGCAGGACTGTCTCAAGGTCATAACAGTGGAGAAATGTCCACCAGCCTCTTAGCAAAACTTTATTTGTGAGTCCCAAAGGAAGGGAGAGGCGCTGGAAAGCAAAGGCCTCTTCTTCTTATATGGATTGACTTTTTCTCTAAGCTCATGCTCAGGTAGGAACCTTTGGAGCTGAAAGCTTCTCCACAGGAAGATGGCTTTGACTGGAAAACAGCAATGTCTGAACAAAATGGGAGCAGTCTAACTGCAACACTGAAAAAAGAAATTGTTTAACCTAAAAGTGAATATTCTGGAGAAAACAGATGAAGGGGTAGGAAGTTATTCTGAAATTCGTTGGTCATCTGCAGTTATGAACCACTACTCCTCATCAAGTAGTAGCAGCCATTCAGAATAACTGTTGAGGTGCCCATAAACTCATTTAAAAAGACAGTGTTATTCATAGTCACTACAAAAAAATGGCTTTTCCAGAGAAAGTTTCACTTGCTGTTGAATACAGTAGGCCAAGTTATGCTAGGGTAATTGCAGCAACATGGGTACATCACAATTTGCTTCACTGCTAATTATAGCAGGAATGTTATACTTTACAATAATGTTGCCAAGCGTGCTAGGTTTAATCTATCATTTCAGACATGGAAATGTAGTAATGGGACAAAGATCATCTGATAACAAGCATGTGCCATCTGAGGACACCAGCTACATTCAGCAACCCAGCAGGAATGCCAAGTGCCAGGTAGTTTTTTGTTTTAACACTTGTAGGCTGGAAGGCCTTCGTCTTTCTAAGTTACTACCAAATTACTCACTTTAACTTCTGTCGTTATGAACTCTACAACTCATCAGAGATTCTCAGAGGTGGTTTTTCCTTGTCCCTTTGAGAATGGCCTGTGCTGAATAGTCAGTATGAGCTAAAGCCATCAGGCAAACTTCACAGAGGAGGGGAATGGAAAGAACAATCAGAAGGATGGGCCCATGTTGGTACCAGTGGAAGGCAAGTTTCAGCTCTCATTTGGGAATCTCATTCCCTGTTGTTTTACTTTAATGAGGATGTGAACTATCTGAACAGCAGTTCACCCTTCAATGAAATAGCTAAAAAACCCTCATGTCCTTTAAGCATTTAAATTTTTATGCTAGCATCCCCATTTCTGGCAAGTTGAGACTTCCTGGTTTTAGGCTAAGGTGGACAGACACAGTCATAAGAGAACAAACAGAAAACAGAACAAAAATGATGCATGAACAAATATTCACTGCGAAGAGGAGAGAAGTTTTTGGAAGAAAATAGGACAAAGTCGTAAACATGGAAATGACAACACATTGAACCTAAGCACTCACAAATCTCATTTTAACAAGCATAAATGGGGATTCTCAGGGCACTAAGCCAGTTCATGAGATATATTTTCCATAAGCAATTCTGAAGAAGACAATGGAAAAATGGTAGATAATTTAAATTTCCATTAAAATTATGAGAACATCTTCACCAAATACAAAACTATAAGAATCCTAATTAAAGACATTTTAACTACCTTAAGGGTCTTTTAAAGTGGACTTAAAAATCTTCATATTCAAGAGTTTCATCTTACCTGAATTATCACTCTGATCGTCATGCTCTGCAAGGTACTTATGACTACAAAAAAAAGAGTATAAGTACACTCCTCAGGTGGAGCTTGTTTGGGGGAATAAGAATATTTTGAAAACATTTATTGCAGTAGTTCTGTTGTCCATACTTAAAAAAAAATATATGAATTGATAGTTGCACTTCCTAATTAAAATATATCTGTTTACAGAGCATACTTGTGTCTCAGTTCAGATCAAATTTCATTTTGGTCTCAGATATTATGTGCATTATATGCCCATATATACATATAAACATGCATGTATATACATATGTGTATGCATATAGGTGCAGGGTGGAAAAAATACTCTGAGTTTTACAAAAGTACATAGTCCTTATCTTCTGGATAAATCACAGAAGTAAAATTTGTCTCTCCTTCTGGAATTTCCCATAGTAAATTTTAACTAAGGACAAATGATTAATTTATAGCTTTGAATGGAAGGCCTAACTCAGAGGTTTTCCACAGATTTTAGGTTAGTGCTCTGAATCTTTTTCCTTTCTAGGTTGAACCCTTCTAGTTTGCTCTTCTTACCTTCCTAAAAGTACTCTAACCCAACCCATGTGATCTACAGTCTTGCAAAGAGTGCTGCTGAGGAAACGGCAGAAAGCACTGTCCCTTTAAAATCTATTTTATCAAAAATGACCCGATACAAAACACAATTTTCTTTTTATTCCTCATTTAAGCTGTGACCACCTATGCTCCACAGACCCCTCTTCCTTGCTAAGCGCTGTCCCAGCTCCCCTGGGCCTCAGGATGATGAATTACCTCTGGTGCTTGTCAGCATTCGCAGCGCTAACTGCCGTGTGCCACAGCCTGATCCAAACGGTGCTGAAGTCAATGCAAAGAATCTCATTGACTTCGGGAGCCTTCTGGATCAGGCTCCAAACACAGGGAAAATCACAACGGCAGTGGTGCTAAACAGGCTATTGGCACTGCAAAGCATTTCACACAAACATCTGCAGTGGTCTCACACATCTAAATGCATCGCTTTTTTTTTTCTTTCTTTTTTGGAAAGCTTCTCCACACAGTGCGATCCCCAACACCAGCGTGCTACGCTGCCTGCTGTAAAACCTTCGACTTCACATTGCCAAGACAGGACAGTTTAAAAAAAGAAACATAACCCTGTGAACAGCAGCAAAGAAAACATCAGCAGGAGGGGACGGTAAAGGCTGAGAACGCCTGCGAAGGGAAAAGGAAAAAGAGATTGGAGTTGTAATCCCAGGAAAGAACGAGGAGCAGCCCTGTCCCACAGATATAAAGGGAAGGAGGAGGAGGGGTGGTTAGTGGGAGATAATGGGGGGAGGGTCATCGCATGCCCCGTTTGGTTGCTGAATGTTAGATCAAACTCTGCAGCTTACCTTTGTAAACACAACCCCAAAATACCAACCCAAAGTGTCACTCGGTTGTGCTATGTGATCAATATCATCCCGATGGCAGGATTTTCCTCCACTTAGTGAAGCCGCTCCAAGCCCTGGAGTGGATTATTTTTAGGCTGGTGATGGGAAGATCAGCTGCTGCCTCCTATCGAGTTTCCAAAGTGCACAAACTCTTCTTGCCTTTCTCATACGCCGAAGGGGGCAGGAAACTGGGAAGAGACAGGCAAGCAAAAAGCACCAATTTTTCGCCTCCTGAAGCTACAATCCCCTGGGATTTCTTCTGCTTGCTTTTATTTTCATTTTTCCCTCTCTGGAGCAGTAAGATTCCAAGAAGCTGCATAGCAGCACATGGACTATTGGCAGATGGCTATTCTGAAGTAATTGATTTAGACAAGGTAGTCTAGCTTTTGGCAGGCTTGCAGAGATTCAGTTTTTGATTCCTATGTAATTAATCTTGGATAATTGGAATTTGACCACATCATTTTGCATGTCTTCCACCATATTAAGCAGAAAAGTCTACTCAGATATTTTACTTTACTCACTCACCTAAGTCCCTCCAGCTCTTCTGCTTAAAATACAGACCAAATCTCGCTTTTTGATCACACAGGTCTGCTTCTTGTGAAATGGCTTTTTAAATACTTGAAATAAAATTCCAAAGTAATTTGATGCTCATACCAGGAATATAGCTTTTGATACAATAGCCCTCATTTACGTGGGATAACATTTTTTAGTTGCAAGATCCATTGTATATGTTTACTTAGAGGTGAAGAAGTCCCAAGAGAGCCCACATGTGGTCGGTTGGTTTGTTTGCTCATTTTCTCACAGCGCCATCAAAGACAGTTGAACCAAGATTTGGATTTTTCCATCATGACAGTTTCACTTGAGGCCATAAATTGCAAAGATATGGGACCTGTGGTGCAGCACCGGACATGTGGCAGTGCAGGGTGGTTTTGAGTACAGCTGTTGGAATCACAGAACAGCCTAAGTTGGAAGGGACACACAAGGATCAGCCAGACCAATTCCTGTTCAGTCATTCGGTACTAGAGTTGGAGGCCCTTGGGACAGAATTCTGCTTAGACCTCGCAGAATCCAGGGATTGCATCTAGATCATTAGAGAGCAAATGGTTTCCAAGGGATTGAGGTCAAAGATGTTTCCATGTTTCCATGAATGGGGTGCAGAGAATGCTGAGCTGAGAATGGACTTGGATGGCTGAGGCCAAACACTGCAGGATTTATCAAAACCTTAGCAAACCCAGACTGCTCCTTTTTCTCTGATGTTTCAAACCTGACTGTTGTAGGGATAAGGAATCAGAAACCTCAGAGCTAGAGATAATTAGTACCTTTTGTTAGCTCCCATTGATTTGAAATACCAACACAGCTTTACACTTCGACAGACCTCAACAGTCCTCCAAGGCATGTGAAATCTTTTATTTGTGTTTACTTTTCTTTTCCTTTTATTTCTTCCCTTTTCATCTATGAAATGCTTTAGAAAAAAGATTATGGAATGAAAGTCTCTGAGTTCTGCTATATATCTATATGTTTGTTAAAGAAGATTTTTTTTAAAATAAAAAAGTTTCAGCCCATCTAATAATTTGAAATAGCATTGTCATGCAATATTTTTGAAAATACATTTAATTTCTGACAGAAGTGAGTAACATTTATGGTCATAATTTTCTTCACCAAAACATTAATATTTAGTTCACTGTTAACAGTCCTGTCTCTTCTAAAATATTGTTTAAACAGGAAGGAAAAAAAAAAGGCAAAATGAACATGGCATCAGCCAGCGTGTTTCATTTTGCTGTTTCTAAATGGGGTACTTTCATTTCTCCCCATGACAAGCTGAAGTGTTTTGAAATGCATTTTAAAAGGATTAAGAAAAATGAAAAGCTCTGAAATGTCAGAACAGTCAGCCCTGATCTGGCATTTTGTATCAGGGCTTTTCGATTTGTCAGGGGGAAGGAGGGGGAAAGGAGGGGGGGGAAATGGTAATTACAGGAATTCAATCTGCTTCAGGGAATGTTTGGACGTTTAAATGAATGGAAACAACCACAGGCCGAACCTCAGGTACCCCCACGTCCAGCACGTCACCGGTTTTCCCAGTCAGCCTCCAGAAGACGAAATCTGGTACCGACATCTCCCCCAGCCGAGGGTGATTCAGCTGCAGAGGTGCCAGCGGTGCGGGACGGAACCGGGCACGGCACCGCGGGACCAAAGCGGGCACGGCACCGCCAGCACCGGGACTGCCGCCCTGGCAGCGGATGCGGGGCGGGGAGGGAGGCATTGCGGGGAGGGACGTGGGGGGGATGCAGGGAGGGATGCAAGGAAGGATGCGGGGAGGGATGCAAGGAAGGGATGCGGGGAAGGATGCAGGGAGGGATGAGAGGAAGGATGCAGGGAGGGATGCGGGGCAGGATGCAGGAGGGGATGAGAGGAAGGATGCAGGGAGGGATGCGGGGAAGGATGCAGGGAGGGATGAGAGGAAGGATGCGCCATCCNGAGGGATGCGGGGAAGGATGCAGGAGGGGATGAGAGGAAGGATGCAGGGAGGGATGCGGGGAAGGATGCAGGGAGGGATGAGAGGAAGGATGCGCCATCCCCTCGGGCTCCCGCGGCCGCCGCTACCCGGGCACTCACCGGCTGCGGGCTCCCTCCGCGGGAGGTGGCCCCGCGGCCCCGGAGCGGGGGGGTGACCTGGCCATGGCGGATGGGCAGCTTAAAGGCAGAAGCTGCTTCACCTGATGGCTTTGGGGAGGGAGAGGCAGAATGCAAAATTTTCTAAGCGGATCTTAACAAAACCGCAGAGTTTGGGCTCCTTCGTTCTGTGAAATCCACGGCCCGGCCGGAACTGATTTCCACACCCTGGTGGGCTTCCATCAGCTTGACCGGCTGAACGCAAAAGAACCAAAATGGTGGAGGAATAGCATGTGTGGGAAAAGGTTTTCATAAACTAGGACTCACCAACGTGTGGAAAATTGCCCAACAGGCGCTGCAGTGTGAATTTATCTGCCACAGGTCCTGGCTGAGCACTCTCCACCTGAATTGTCTCGGTTTGTTTAACTCACTAACCAGGAAGGGAAGGGTGGCTGCACTCTGGACCCTGCTCACACAACAAGCTGTTCTGGTTTCAGCTGCCAGCAGCTCTCTCTGCCGTTTCCCATATTGTGGGCCAATCCGTAGGTCTCCCTCTACAGCATTTGTGGCAATCAAAGCACTGGACCACAACGAGTTTCCACTTACTAGCCAAACTCAGGGAGGTGCCTGAAGGCTCCTTGTCTTTTCCGTTTCTTAGGTGAAGAGCTGAAATCACCATCATTTCATCCACTAAAGTAGCGGTTTTGGAGAAAACCTTTCATTGTGCTGAACTAGATAAATTCCTTGACTGATTTTAAATGAACTTACATAATTTATACCAGGGCTTTTCGCTAACAGAGCAATATTTTAAAAAAAATCAGAGTCGATTATATAAGTTATGGACTTTCAGGTCTTTATTTTGCTTCTAAATTTGTCACAGTGACAGAATCCCCACAGTGTCAGAACTCGTGCCACCATATAAAAATATCAGACTGACACAGCTTTCAAGATCAATTTTACTTACGCTTACAACCCTACTTTAAAAAAAAAAAAAAGTTTGCTATTTTCTTATTTTTTCTTTTAATTACACATTGCTTCTTTTATCTAAAAAAATTAATGGGTCTACCAAGAAAATTGCAATGAAGTAGTAAAGACTTAATTTTTTTATTTACATTTTTTAATGTCATAGAAAATGCAGCCTGTTCTTTGGATAAATTCTATGTCTGTTTAAATATTTATTGTTATTAAGCTTGGAGGAGGGAAGGAGTAGAAGCTTAGTATTATTTGAAATATTTTCCACAGCTTTTTTTTAAAGTTATCATGCCTGGTTTCTATGGGGAAAAGTGTTGTGGAAAATATATACAGCAAAATTTCAACAGAGTAATCTAAGTAGTGAACAACTCTATATGGAGAAGGATGAGAAAATCCCAGACCTCAGAGTTCATCTCTATAAAAGGTGTAGCAAGCCACAGACCTTGAACAGGGATTTACAAGGCTTCTGACCTTTGAGGGACAACGGCACCGTGGTGGAGTTAGAAGCACCAAATATGATGCTACCATTTGCCTTGGTAGCTCTTGATCTTGGCAAAAGTTAGATCCTGCACGCAACACAAATTTTCACATCTCCAGGTTTACTTGTTCTGTTTGACAAAGGCTGTTTTACTAAAAAAGAAACCAAAACAACAACAACAAAAAAAACCCCACCCCACAACAAACCACCAACATGGGCAACCAAACACACGTGGTTTGCATTACACTCCTTTTTTTCCTTCAAAAACCCCCAGAAGTCTGAGAGCTATTCCTTTCATACTGAAGGGCTTTTCAAGGCTGTCAAAGATAATGCAAGATCTCCACATCCTCTGAGAGTAGACGAGTTGCAGCATAAATATCATAAAGTAAACCTTATGTACTACAATTTAGATTCTACCAAACCCATAGATCCACCTTTACTATAAATTACAATGATATTGTAGATTTTACATGTATGTCTGTGTGTGAGGAACTGGGGAAAACTGTTTTAAAATAATTTAACTGTTTTTAAATAATCACAGAATCATTAAGGTTGGAAAAGACCTCCAGGGTCATCAGGTCTAACCTGTGACCAATCCCTACCTTGTCACACAGCCCAGAGCACTGAGTGCCAGCCACATCCAGCTGTTCCTTGGGCACCTCCAGGGATGGGGACTCCCTCCTCTGTGCTATATTGGATTTGAGTCCTCTAGGCTGACTCTGGACACTTCAGACCATTCTTTTGTATTGCCCAGAAAATCTTCATTATTTCTAACTCAGCAAACCCACCAGTCAGATTTTGAACCCTCTGCAACCAAATCAGAACTAATGTGGGATCAGGTTCATTTTTTCCCATTAAACTCAACAAGGCTCCTACATTGTTCAGTCCCATTTACCGATGCTGGCTTTTAGACACATAGTAGTCAGAAATAAAAATTTTAGGCGTTTAATTTCAGAGTGAATGCCTGAAAGGGGCATTAGATACTAAACACAGAACTCGCCTCACCCAGGATTAAATGGCAGATGCTTGATTGCTTATGTGTCTGCCTGCTACTAGATTCCCTACATGGCATTTAGAGAGAAAAATACATTTTCAGATGATTATTCTTTTCATCCTAAACCATACATAGAAGATAGTGGGAACTAATTCCACCCTGGATATGACTATCTCATACCCTGGAAAATGGCAGTGTCTATATGGTTAAAGTTTTGAAAACTTTACCTGTATCTTTTTCTTTTTTTTTCTTCTTTGAGGTACGGAAAAAAATTTTCAGCCTGATATATTTTTTGCATGTGTATTTTAAAATGGCAATAACCATGACAAGTGTCTGGTAGAGGCTATCCCTACCATTTTTACTACACCTGGTAGAGCCCACACAGAATGTCTCCCACATGCCTTTCCATATCTCATCATAATTCCAAAGTTTTCCTACTTGAGACCTGCCACATTCTATGCTGGAAAATATGTATAGCATAAAGAAAAAAAAATCATCAAAACTATTAGAAATATCTTTGATAGGAAAAGATGAAATTCATTTGCCTATACTAACCCTGAAATCTGACATCTGTTGCATACAAAATATAGTTTGCTTTTTTTTTTTTTTTTTTT
>VZRH01007813.1:289567-302267 GCA_013397555.1 Urocynchramus pylzowi
TTTTGTTATTTGTTCCATATAGAATACATTCTTTAAAAATCCACTACCTTAAGAGGATGTATTTAATCCTTAAGAAGATTCACATCTTTTTTTCAGGCAAGATATGTAGTGCAGTGCCTTGCTTTCAGAGAAACATTCAACCATAAAGGGTCCCACATCTGCCTTTTATCTAAATCCTCATCCTCCAGTCTCTGAAGCTGCATATCTGTAAGCTGGAAGCTTCTTAACAAATCTCTGTTTAGACTTCTGGGAACAGAAAAGAACTTCTGTTCAAATTCATTCCCATAAAAAGGACAAACCCCAAATACATTTAAAATCATTGTGATCACAGTTTATTTCAGACAATGTTGTTATTTCAGTTGTATTTCAGCTAATGATTGGTTATCCAGGTAATTCAACTGCTGCAGATTAAGTTCAGTAGTTTAGGATTTAATACACTCTGCCCTGTCCTTTGTTTTAATTGCTACCCCTGTACTTAGCACAAAATACTGATGTCCTGGATCTCAGATCTTTTCTTGTTCTCTTCTACCTGATGTCATCTGCTACGCTTGCTGGAAATCAGGGAAATGTAATGTAAATCTAAAGTCCATTTTGGATTGCACAGAACTTTATTAAATGTCACTTTACATGGACTAAAATTGGGAATAAAAATTAATCAAAACAGCGAGATTAAGTTAAAATTATTCTACTCATTTACAGGAAGACAGTGGAAGCAGTGTCTTAGCAGAAAACAAATTTGAAAACAAATTAAAACATCCTAAATTATCCAGCAATCAGCATACTGCAGAAACTTTATGTCACAAGGAATGTTGCAGCCACAGATTCACCCAAACACTTTCTGAAGCTCCTGGGTAAGGTATATCTAAGGTACTTCTGTAATACTTCATCTCAGGCCTGTGACATCCAGTCTGACAGTGTGGTCAAAGGGTTCATATAAGTGAAGAAAAAATGGGATAAATTCTTCCAACACAATTGGTTCAGGTCCAAGACAACCACAATACCATATGGTACAGAAATTATAGAACATTAAACAGCCTTTGTGGCGAAAACAGCAGTTCCTGGGGAACAGTAATAGCAAAACACCTCCCTGAAGTGCACAATGATTCCAGGCAGACTCGTGGCAGACAGCATAAGATTTATTAATGTGACTTCAGGGACATTTACATCACATTTGCTGTAATGAAGCAAAAGGTCTGAGAAATGCAAAAGGGAATTAAACAGACTTTCATCATTGTTCACTTTCTGTTTTACATCTTGTCCCTGTAGCAGTCAGGAGCAGCTCCATCTCATTTCAAGTGGCCCGATGGGTTCTTTTGCATTTTTGCAAAAGAAATGCTGGCACACTGAAGCAATCTGAACACCATCAAAATAATATAACCAAAACCACCCTAGCCAAATCTTCACTTTGTGAACTGGTATGTAAATGAGCTGCACTCAGCTATTCTGATGAACTGATTCTTCCCTGCTCCCAGATATCTCAGGAAGACCCCGCTGGTCTATGTGCAATGCTGTGTGTAATGTGCTAAGCATTCTCACTCCAGCTGCAATTAAAAATTAACTCCATCTGTACAAAGCAGACCCAAATCTAGTTTATAGATGCAACATCATCCAGCAGTTGCTTCAAATTACAGGGTTTTATCTACAACGAGACACATTCTGTGAGCCAGCTTGCAGCAACTGACTGCAAGATGGGGCTGAGAGATGTCTGAGAGGAGTTGAACACAACTGGGTTTAAATTTGAACCATAAGGCAGCATCCACTAGTGGTAAGAATCATAGACATATGACATGTTGTGCCTGAACAGATTAAATTATATCTTCAGGAGGTCAAAATCCCATTTCCCTCTTCAAAAAATTCTAGATGGAAATACGAGTTCATATGTCAGTACTCATTTCATACATTGTCGGGTGCCCTGAGCAGCTGATGCGTGTGTGAACTCTTTTATTTAGACTAAAACACCACAACAAACTCACTTTATCTGTTGCTAAGGCAATAGTATGTTGTTGGAAAAAAGTAGCTAATGCTATTGTGATTCATGTGGTTCCACAGAACTGAGAAAGAAACTATGAGAAAAAGTGAGGGGAAAAGAAAGGAGAGATGCTTTAGAGGATGTCTCTGGGAATATTTGTGTCTTTCAGGGGAAATACAACTGCACATCCTTCTTACCTTCATTGAATAGACCCTCTGTAGGTGGCTTCATCTGAACTGGATATTTGGCTAAATCATCACTCAGCCCAGGTAGCTGGTGTTTAATTTAATTGGTTCAATGCTAGTTGACAGGAAAACCACAACTAGCAGAATTTGTTGGAATTTTATTTTGAAAAGTTTTTGGTTTTCTTTTTAATGGGTCTTACTCATTAAAAAAAAAGAAATAAGAAGTATTTATGTTATGTATTTACTTTTTACTTACAAAAATACAGTAATTTTTCTTATTTCTACTTTATTCTCCCTCTTTTATTTCCTCCCTCCTTCTCAAAGCAAAACACAGAGGAAGAAACTGGAAAAATCTTCTTTTTCTGATGCTTTTAGGGTCCACAGTATCTTGTATTTGTAGAGATGACAATTATGATAACATTGTGAAAACTCTCATGTGTGAAAAATTTATCTTTCTTTTTCTTATGACATTTCTTTCAGCATTTTCAAAATGAAAAATCTGAGGCTCTGTATTTTGAAAGTTTTAACTTGTCTTCTTAAGAAGCAGTGCTAACAGTGCTCCTACTGAAGCTGGGCGGAGATGCAGATTCCTGAACTCCTGAGGAAACTTCCAGAGCTAAAAAGAGATTTTAATTGAAGTAATAGAAGATGGAGAATATATGGAGTGATGCAATTATTCAATGTATTAAAGATTTTATTATGTCTTGGGAACCCAATGACATGATGAAGGGGGATCCTGATAAATAAGCTGAAATGCTGTCTTCTAGTGGATAATTTACCACAGTTTCTGGATACAATTTGAACAGTAAAAACCAAGATTCTTGTTTAGAAAACTTTCTCTTCTGCAAAAATACATTTCAGCTTTCACCAAGACAATTTAAAAGGGTAGAATAGTTCTCTTATCAAAGCATTCTGTGTTTTGATATCAGGTGTGACCAGTAAAAGTGCCACTACAATTTTGAAACAACCTTCTTTTCACCCTCAGTTTGAAGCATTCAACTCTGGTACCTGAACAAGATGTACCAGTATCCAGGCATCTTCCATCTATGTATGGAGCTGGGGGAAATTCCTACTCCCTACTAAAAACTCTTGTTTTCAGACCAACAGGTGTCATCCCCCTGAGCTCTAAGAAACACATCTATAAAGACAGAAGGTTACTGGTAGGAGCTTATGGAATACTTGATATGGGGAAATGGGAACAATCAAATTTTTTTGTCTCCTGGTTAAATTTCAGGCTGATTTGCCTCCAGGAGGCAAATCAGCCTGAAATTTAACCAGGAGACAAAAAAAAATTTGATGGAATCATTGTGTGCTTGTGTTCAGTGTGGCTGTGGTCAGTGCCACGAGGAGCTCTGGCACTACCTGCACTTTCTGCTTCAGTACAACTAAGCCAGCCTAAGAAAAATATTTCCATGTCAAAAACGTGTGCTTTAGGTAGTTTGCATATTTGGTGAGGGCTAAAGGAGATGTAATGCATTTCAAACACTCCAACAGGTAAGAGATCTAAGTGGCACCATTCTCAGCACAGGTCTTTGCAAGTGCTGGGCTGTCAATAGTTACTAAAGTTTTCCAGGACTCCTTCCCTTAGAGACAAGGCAGAGGTGTGATGTCTGATTGTGGTTTAGAGTATGATTTGAGGTTGCATAGTAGTACGAATAGAGATTTGAGTCCCCCATTACTAAATTTCCTGGACTGGTTTTATCTTGAAAAAATGATAAAAAAACTTGCAAAGGCAAGGATAAGGGTATCATAATAGGGAAGATGATAAAATGAGTAGATAATGCCTGTCTCTAAAAAGTAGAGCTTTCTGTGTCCCACTCCTTTGCAAGACTAGCAAGGAAGTAGTCCAGGGTACATGAGTTACTCAATGCCATCTTAGTCACCTCTTGGCCCAAATGGTCACATCAGCCCCCTGTTTCCCCTCAGGAGGCACTTCAGTCAAAATTGCATGATTGAAGCTGATCACCACAAATCAGAGTGAAATCAATCAAAATTGCATTTGAAACTAGTTACACCCAAAACCAACTACAAAATCATTTTATAGTACAGCTATTTTAAATTTTCAGTGTCTTCATTAAAATATTAATCCAATTACTTACTGCAGAATCCGTACAGTACTACTTTTGGGTATTACTTTTTAAAATCATAATTTAATGAAAAGTAAGAATTTATCACAGATGTCCTCTGGCCTCTACAAATACATATTTAATTACTTGCTTTCCCAGCAGCAATTACAAATGAAATGGGGTGCCTGGGTAGTCCAAAATGAGCGTTTGTTGGCTGCCGAGTTGGACTGTGAGAAAACCATCTTCCAAAACTTCCCGTGGCAGTGACACAGGAAGATTGTACGTGCAGACCTGAGCTCTGCAGTGCTCTCAGCAGCTGCCTTGAGGCAAGTGAGCCTAAGGAAATGTGACACAAAATATCTGAGGAGACAGCCAGGCCCAGGGGGGCACGGAGCAGCTCCGGGAACTCGCTGGCTCCGCCGCCCATGGGAATGGGAAGTGGATTTCCCAACAGCCCGAATTACAAAGGTGGGATCAGGAGCCCCTGATCTTTTGTACAGCCTTCTGCAATTCACATGCTCCTAGAGAAATTAGGAAGAGGATTATTTATCCAGCCCTGCAAACTCCTGCTGGGCCTGCGCTCGTGATTCCATCCCGGGCCTGCTCTGTGGCTCCCAGGCAGCCATGAGGCAGACACGGGAGCTGGCCCAAACAACAACTCTTCACTGCTTTGTTTCCCATCCAGCTTGAGGCCTAGGCACAGGGAGGGTGTTTGCTTTGAAAGGAAGAGGAGTAACATGTGTGCACAAGGGATTCATCTCACTTAAAGGGAAACCACCACTGCTCTAGACCAGTAAGAACAGGAATTCCAACTCAATGTAGCCATAAAAGAAGCAAAAAAACCAGCAATTAGAAACTGCAAGCTGTAATAGCATAATGGCAACAGCAGAAGCTATTCCTCGTGCAACAGCCTTAGATAACTGTCTGGAAATCTGTATACAGTAAAAATAGTGATTTGGACATCACTGTTATAGTAAGAAGGGTAATTCACTGCACCTCTGATGATGATTCTCTCAGCTGATTATTACTTGTTGCTGTGCCACATGGTGTTCACGCTGCTCTGATAATGGCACCAGATAGAACTGGTCCCACCAGCTGCCAAAATGACATGTGAACACTCCTTTGGGTTGCTAATTCTGAGTTGCTCAGGGTTACACCAGGCTGTGCTACAGCAGCAGTTTCAGAAAGCATAGCAGACTATGAGCTGTGTGAATCTATAATTAAACCTACTGCTTTAGACAGACAGAGGAATAAATTGCTGTAGACTAGGCCGAAATAAAGCTCTGTTGTGATTGGGCCACAATTTCAAATTGTGGATCTCTCTCCTACTGAGAGGCAACTGGTTAAGCTTTGCACTTGGCAGACCAAAACCATTAGCAGCAGCCAGGGATGTTCAGTGTCAGGCAAAAAGGAGGCACTATATACACATTCCTGTGCTTCGAGTGAAGGAATTTGTTAATATGTAAAATAAACATGCATTTCATAAATAGTTTTGACATATATTGTGGGCAAACTTCTGCAGCAGATTGAGGATGTTTATGCTCTCAGCCGGTTTAATGAGCCAGTGCACAGATAAAATGAGTGAGCTGGCTGTTAAAGTGGCAGAGATTTGTAACAAGAAATATATTAAGAGTGTTATGAACACAGAATGAATGGAAACACATGTATGTGACAGCAGCAGATGAGAAAGCAGAACAAGGGGTAGAAGAATAGCCTGTACTGGTAATGAAGAACACCATTCCCTTGACACTGCTCCCAGAACATTGTTCTCAGCAGTAAAACTGAGTCATCTGATGTTTAGGGCAAGCCCAAAAGGCCTGCACTGAAGCCCACAGGACAAGATGACTTCACAGCACAAGATGCTCCAGCATCCTCACAACAGGATGGCAACAAGGCTGCAGCCTTTTGTTCCCCCACTGACCTGTTGGAAAACCAGATAAATTTCAAGGAAACAAGTTAAAATGGGCAAAACCAGCTACTATTCAAAGGTTTATGGAGGCTGAAATGAGTACAAACCCTAAACAACAGACTGCCCTATAACAAACACTGACTCCTAAAGGTTTCCAAAGATTCATCAAAAACCCAATTGTTGCCAATCAAGAATAACACCAGAGAAACGATGAGGACATGACAGACAGTGTCCTTTGCCATCTGTGCTGCACACAAGTGATCCTTGCTGGGGAGACACACATGGGGGCTTGCAGCTCTGATATGGGACTGAGTGAGTGAAATATTTGAAGCAATGTTAGTGCATAACATCAACTTACACAGAGATTTTATAACTAGGTAAAAAGGTCTTTTTCTCTAAATCTATGGTTTTGTTACATTGAATTTTCCTCTTTTTTTAATATTTCCATGTCCCTTGATGTCTTCACCTTTAGCATTTCTAGCAGCTGGCCTGAATATGCCGTGATGTAACTCATGCTTGTAACTTGTCCAAAACAAGCCATTGACAGGACAAGGTTTTATTTTGCAGAAATCTTTTACTTGTGTGACAATAAATATCAGTTCCCCTCTCAGTTTCTACTTAAAGAGGCTCCATTTCCCCCACTAGTTCTTCACAGTTTCGTTATAAGAAGAAAAACCAGGCAGGATTTTTGATCTTTTGCTTTACTGGCTGTTAAAAAAATTCTTTACCAGAATTTTTTGGGGTTGATTTAGAATCCCATAGGCTGGTTGATAGAGAAAAGATATAAAAAAAATAGGCTACAAAAAAAATCATTTTTTCATGCATGGGATAGACTTACTTAAAAAAAAAAATAAAAAGGAAAAAAAAAAAAAGAGAAAGAAAAAACACCCACAAAATGCTGAACCATGAAATTCCCCAACACTGTAAGAAGATACATACAAGTTGGAAGAAAAAGAATGAAAAGCCCTGAACTCCAGAAAGAAAATATAATTCCTGTTCTAAGACCCTTATGTAGGATGGAATTTTTGAGGATTTTAGGGAGGATCAAGATTAAATCGCACTGTTAAAGAATTTTTTTTTAAAAAATCAATCAAGGTAACAAAGATATTTGCAAGTCTGAATTCAGGGGAAAACTTTTTCTGCTTGTAGATCTGGCTAAAAGCTTAACCATGTGCATGTAATTAGGACAAACTAACCTGACATCTGAAAAAGCTGAGTATTTAGGGATACCTAACACTGTTAAAACTCATTTTCCAGATGGGGAAAGCTACTGATGTCCCCTCTCTGAGGTTAATTCAAAGTTAAGTTGCTTTCAAATATTTTCTACAGGTACTTTCTGAAGGATATTTGAACTGTGAACTTTGACTGTACAAAGAACCTGAGGTATTCAGGCTTCCAGCTCATTGCTCATTTGGACACCTGGATTTATGCAGGATGAATCTAAGTCATAGTATCAAAAATTATGTGTGTATGTAAATGTCTGCAACACTGACTTGATTTGCAAAGGTGTTTGGATCCTTTTATAGTAAAAATAAATCAGTGTTGTTACTGCAAAAATTGATAATTTTTGCAGTATTTTATATCCAGACAGGTAATGTCTACACTGTTTGTCAAATAGTGGAATAGTCTTGGTAATAATAATAATAATAATAATAATAATAATAATAATAATAATAATAATAATTCAGAAGTTTTAAACTACTCTTTAATATTCATATTTCCATTCTGATTTCTTCTGTGTCCATGAGATTGCCAAAAGGAACACAGTCCATCCAGCAGGCATTGAATTGAACACCGTGCATTTCAATCTGCTGCAGCAAATTCATTTCTGCAGAAAGTCCAAGAAATACACCAGTTCAAGCATAAACTCTGAGCAATCATATTCCTTCCTGCCTGCTTTTCAGAAATTTCAGACCCTTGAACACTTCCTTGGCTTTTTTTATAAACATGGTAACATTTATTCACCTAACTCTCATGTATGGACAAGCTGTGTTAGCCCAAAACCTGCACGAAGCTTCCAATAACAGGAATGGGTAATTTGATAGATTTTACCAGGCCCATTCCCTGTTTCCTTTACACTGATTTGACTTCAGCAGAACTGCACAGATTCACTGGAGCTATCCATGGTTCAGGAAAGGAGATTTGGAATCCTGAACTTTCTGTTGTTGCAGAGAGGCCTAGAAAGAGCATATCCCAGAGTTCACCCAGAAAGTGTAACCCAGAACTTTGCACTACATGCTTCCATTGAGCCTTCCTTACCTATTTCCATGGCATTCATTAAATCAGGTAATCCCTAGGAAAAGACACAACCCTGCAGCTGGGCCCACCTGCACTGCTACTTATGGAGCTTGAATTAGACTGCATGCACACAAAATTAAATCCCAAACCCAGCTGGGCCAACAGCAGTTTGGCAATTGTTTTTTTAATGCATTTGGCTTTGACCCACACTCCACGAGGCTGCAGTGAGAGCTTCAGAGAATGCTGTGACATGCTTTTCCTGTCATTTCACAATATAAAGTGTGGATGTCAGAAAGAGCAGAGCAGATCTCGAGACTGGCAATTTGGAAGGGCAGGGCTAATCCCATGCCAGGCAGCTCAGAGGGTGTTGGTGTGAAAGGAGACCCCAGCCATCATTACTGAGAGGTTTCTTGTCCAGCCTGATTCACGTTAATAGCAGCTCCACACTGCAGAAAATTTCCCTAATTAATCAGCTAAGTTCCATGAGGTGCTCCCTGACAGTTAGGTTACAACCTCTAAGCATTAACAGCTCAGCACACACCTATTGAACACTTCTGGGTTTGTCCATTTGCTCTTACACGTGGACATGAATGAATGGACTTCTTTCTTCAGAAAAATCTGATATAATCTGATAGTTTATAGCAACTGAGTGGTGGCCAGAAAGGAAACTCACAGATTTTACAATTCCCAATGGAGTCATAGGGCATGGAACATATTTTTAAATAGCTTTATTCCCAGTAATTTTACTTCTATACCAGCATTTCCTTGAAATGATCCAGTTTGGCTCTTCTTGTTAAGGGACAGTCGGGAATGACAGGATGGAGATATTCGTGAGGGGAAGGAACATGTGCAGTTCCAAGACCTTGTCCACACCATGGGATGTGGGAATGAGTGCTGCAGTAGCTGGTGGGGATGGAGGAGCTGAAACCCCTTCTTCCACACTGGGAGACCTGATCCTGCACACCACTTTCATGATGCCCTAAACCACGATACATGTCCCAAAGATGTAGAAAGCATTACATTATTTGTTCTGTTCTCCACTTCTCCATTCTTAGAATAGCAAATGTTCTTATCTCCCTGGGTGCTGTGACCCACACAGTCCCCCCAGGAGCAAGATGTCAGTACAAACACAGAGAAAGGAGTTAGGCTGTATTTAACTGAGTAATGTGTGCTCAGAGCTGAGCTTCATCCTTGGATACTGGAGCAGGCAGCTGGTGAACCCTCTGAACCAGGCAGTTACTGAGACCAGAAAGCATAAAATGCTCCCTGGGTTAAAAACAGGGAGAGAGGAAGGGCCTGGGGACTATCCCCTCTGTCTGTTCTGGCAAATACTGCCACACAGCAACAGTTTAGGTAGCTGGAGACTCAATTCAGAGATGCATTCTCGATCTGAACTAAAATATTGATTCAGATGCATTTGAACCATTAGTCAAACACTTGGTCCTGGAAAGAAAAAAAAAAAAAGCTGGAATAAATAATCAAGAAATTTTGGTAAGAACACAAAATAAATTAATAGTCAATAAAAATTTACAGAGAATAAGTCAAACCAGTATAACTTCAACCTACAACCCCAGACCTGTGGCTAGGAGGAGATGGAGTAGATGCCCTCTATCATAAACTCAGTGAAACTCTCAATAGCTTTCACATAAATAAACTACAGGAATGTGGTTTTCACAAAATGATTTAAATGTGGGGACAGGGCTGGTTGCTGTTGGAATGACTGCAGGGAACTTCTTGGGGCACACACAGCCAGAGGCAAAGGCAGTGGGCTGGAAGTCTCTGGCTATGTCCCAGCTCTTGCAGAAACAAACCATAGGTCAAAGCAAGCCAGTGGCTGAATTATGTCCATGTTGCTCAAGAAAAGGTAAATGATAGAGGTGTATAAATGAGGAATGTGAAGCAGTAATCCTTCTGCTTGACTCCCTTGCAATATCCTGTTTAATTCTGAGCACTACATTATAAGCAGCCCAGAGGAGAATAACAGTGATGATGGGAAGTCTGGAAGATCTGAACCAGAAGAGTGAACTCACGGGTCTGATCCTGAAAAGGAAAAGTCCGAGCTGAGATGGGGCCTGTTTTAAAATAGGCACATGCCTGCTGAATCTAATCTCCAGATGTGTTTTGGATAAGACAGGAATGAATGGACTCATATTACAGAAAAGAAGATTTAGTAAAGATTAGGAAAATCTTTGCTGTCATACAAATCTCTCTATTGCCTGGACAGGTTATCCAGTTAACATCACTGATAAGTCTTTAGGACTGGGTTACATACATGTCTATAAAAAAGGACAGAAATATTTAAGATGCTTGTTTGAGGACTGTTTCAGCCCTGTGAGTGAAAGATTTGGTTTTGATACGAAGAGAAAAAAAAATTAAATCAGTTTTAATTATTCACAGACCTGTAAAAATATTCTTACTAGCTGAACCCCATCTAGTATGGCATCTATGGTGTGTGCCAGATGCCCTAATGTCATTTCTTTTCTCTGTAAATGAAAGTTGAACCCAGACTCAGCTCCCTGCTTGGGATTTTGCTAGACTGTGGGAAGAGAACTGAACTGTATTATGTAGCTGAAGTATTATTATTGATAAATCATAAAATTTTCACAATGTGGTGAACCAAATTACAGGAGGTTTTAATTTCCTCACTGTGGTCAAGATGGGGCTGTCCAGGCAGGCGGTGGGGTCAAGAAACCACTGGATGTGGTACTTAGTGCCCTGGTCTCGTTGATGTGGTGGTGTTCAGTCTATGTTAGGACTCAATAATCTTGAAGGTTTTTTCCAGCTTGGTCTGTTGTGGGCACAAAAAGCTCTGACAGAAGCATAGGGCTAAATGTGTGGGGCTTTGGATGTGGCAAAGGTTTAAAATTCTAGAGTTTTAAAAAAATAGCTAATTAAAAACAAGTACATGGAAAGTGACCTGGATGAATCCCACTCCTCAGAACCTTATGGCTACAAATTTCATCTTATTAAAAAATAAAGAAGCCTGAAAGGTGCTGCCCTGATCTGCAGAGTAGAAGAGCAAGCTCTCTATCTCTGCTGGGTCTCTTGGAACACTTCAGAAAGAACAACCAACTCCCCCAGTAAGAATATTCTTCTTAAATGCCTGCCTACTGATGAATGTAAGTGGGAATGTTTAGTTTGGCAGTGATAGATAAGGTCCTTCTGCTCCTCAACACATCTTGAATAACCAGAGGACATCAGCGATCCACTTGTGGTACGTTTTCACCACGGACTGAGACAGGACTGAGCTCCTGAGTCTCCAGGAGTGACTTTGTCACTTCTTTAACAGCCTCTACTTTCCCCTTTCCAAACTATACTAAAACCCCAGATTCCCGTGCAGCCTCGTGTCAGCAGTGGATTACTTTATCTTGCCCATTCGGTTTCTATAGGACAATTGGAACAGCAACACCGTGTGTTCTTATGCTTTAACACATTTTTAGGAGAAGCAAGGAAAGGAGAAGCAAGGCTCCAGCTGCCCTTCCCACCACGAGGCTCCGTGGGGCTGCCCTGCCCTCTGCCGGGGCTGCTCAGCAGGGAAGGGATGAGGCTGGAGAAGCCCTGGGAAGCTGGGCACGGAAGAAAACCCGGAATTGTTTGGCACGGTGCCTGGGCTCGGCGGATCCGCGGATGAGCCCCTCCCTTACAGCCATGTCCCGTGTGCCCGCAGGATGGCGGCCACGTCCTGCGAACGTCTTCAGAGAGCTGCGGAACACAGGATCGCACCTCTGGGATCACCCTGTCCAACCCCCGGCCCAGGCACGGCCACCTGGAGCGGGTGACACTGGTGTCCGGGAGAGGAGACTCCAGGCCCTCCCTGGGCAGCTGCTCCAGGGCTCTGCCACCCGCAGTGTGCAGAAATTCTTCCTCCTGCTGAGCTTCCCGTGTTTACTTTATGGCCAGTGCTCCTCGTCCTGTCCCTGGAAAGAGTCTGGCACCATCCTCTTGACACCCTTTGAGACATTTACATGCAGTAATGAGATTCCCTCGCAGTCTTCTCTAGACTTAAGAGATACACACCACAGAGGTCCGTCCGTCCGTCCGTCCATCCATCCATCCATCCATCCTGCCGTGAAAGCAGGCACGAAGACCGGGCTTTGCGGGGCACCTGGTGCCAAAAGAGCGCGCTCTCCTCCCTAAAGGGCGGATGACCCCCCCGAACCCCCCCTCGAGCCCCCCACACGGCGCGTCCCTCGCTGTCCCCCTGCCGCTGTCCCCACACGCATGCACGGCAGCGCAGGACTACATTTCCCGGCATGCCCCAGGGGGCGGTCCGCGCGCGTGGCAAGGGCGCGGCGGGAGACGAGCGGAGCGGGACAGGGACAGAGACACGGCC
>VZRH01007813.1:302722-357019 GCA_013397555.1 Urocynchramus pylzowi
GTTCTGGATCGGGATGGACGTGCTGGGGGGTTCTGGTTCGGGATGGACATGCGAGGGACCCTGGCCCAGGGAGGGGTTGGGGACGCCGCCGCTTCCTCCAGAGGGTCTTGGGGATGGCTGTCCGTGTCTGCAGGGAGGGCTCAGAGCAGGGACCAGGCTCTGCGCCGCGGGCCCAGCAATGGGACAGGAGAAGCAGTGGGACATTAGTCAGGAACTAATGCCCAGGAAGTTCCCCCTGGACATGAGGAACAGGCTGCCCTGGGAGGGTGTGGAGCCTCCCTGGGTGGAGATACTGAAAAGCTGCCTGGATGGAATCCTGTACAGCCTGCTCCAGGTGACCCTGCTAGCGCAGGGAGGTGGGACCAGCTGAGCCGCTGTGGTCCCTTCCAGCCTGACCCAGGCTGTGACTCTGACAGTGAGGCAGGATTGATCCATAGTTGTTAAGACAAACTGTGGCACCAGGTTAAGGGTCAGGCAGGGTGAGCACCCTGTCAAGAACTCAGCTGTCCCTTCCTGCTGAGGGTGAGCAGCAGAGGATTGAAGGAATTAAAGTCTTCCAACACAGTAAATTGAAATTAAAGTTGTTCTGATGCACGGTTGGCCACTAGCTGGTGATGTTGTAACTAGATGGGTTTACTTCATTAAGACACCTGCATTAAATGGGACTGCCAGGCTAGAGATGATCTCCTATGAACTGCTGAAGCACAGAATGACTTTGGTTTGTGGTCATCTGGGTACTCAGGACAGCGTGCACTGAGTTTGGCATCTCTAAGGATGGAATCCCACAGCCCTTCTGTTTCTTTCACTGCATTCACACAGAAATATTTTCCTTATTTTCTCTCTACCTGCCCAGCAGTGAAATCACCTCTTTGCTGAGATGTCTCTTTCAGCATTTCCTGGCACATGTGTGCTCCCAGGCCCAGTCATGGTGCTGGCTCCTGCTGAGCTTGCTCCCATTTTCCTTTTTGGTATCAGGGATATCACAGCTGGAGCCAGCACATCAGAAGCAGTCTCATTCAAATGTCAAGTTGAAGGAGATAATCTTTTGTGCCCATGTAACAGAGAAGAGAAGCTCAGTTTGTGGCCAAGTGCCTGAAACTTCAGAAGCAATAATTAGAGCTAGATAGAAACACATGTGTTCTTGGTGTTGAGAATAGAGGCATTACAGATTTTTCTGCAGGAGCAAGACTGAGGATTTTCTACGCAGTTTCTGACAATTAAAGCCATGGTTAGGATGTGCTTGGTGTGTAGCACACTTAGAGGCAGGTTCCCAGTGCAAACCTGCTGCATAATGCTCAGAGCACGTCAAGGAGAAATGTAGCCCAGCTAGATCCAGAGCATTCTGTATTTCATGCCTGCTCTGTCATTATCTAGCCTGGAAAACTTTTCTTGCTGTATCTGAAAAGTAGAGGATGCAGCACTCTGTTTTATTTTTAATAAAGAAACAGACAAGAACACTTCTGGTTACTGAGGTTACTGATAATTTCTTAATGATCGTGAATCTGATTGCTGAATGACCTGCTGTGGCTTCTGTTTGGCATCTGAATTTTCCCAACAGGAAGCCAGTCAGGGCTGTGCAGCCTGACTTTGAGGCATGGCAGGTGCAGTAGGTGAACATGCACCAGGTTTGCCTGGCGTGCAAGGTACCTGTTAGACAACAAAACTCTGGTGGTTGAATGGGGAGTGTGTATTTAAGTTCACCATCCCAAAGCAGTTTCTGGAAAACACCTCTTGTGTGTTTGTTCTCCTGGGTGTGAGTTGACATTGCTGTCACTGTCACACATATTTTTCTTCTGATGATCCCACGATGTCTGTGGGGGAAGAAATGTAACTGCAGCACCATTTGCTGTGGACAGTGCATTGAGAATGCCAGCATTGCTGGGAGAGGAAGGGTGACTTTTCATAGCTCTTGTTTTTACACCTCTCAAGCTTTTTTGTCACCACGATGACAGCAGTGGCTTCACACTTGCTCAGTGTTTATCACATGATACTCAGAACTAGCCCTTCCTTTTGTAAATGTTTATTTTCCCTGAGCGATCGCAATCTTGCTTTACCAGTACTGGAAGTTTTCTGTGCCAAAACATATGGAACTTGAGCAACTCCTTGTCTGGGAATGTATGGAGCCCAATTAGCACATTTTAACACACTTGCAGCATAAGCTGATCTTTTAACTTTGTGGCAGTTCTACTTGTTGTAAACTAAACTTTTACATGGTTTTGAATGGCACATCCAATGCATTCACAATTCATTGATTTGTTAACACGCCTAACAAATTCTTTGTGCTGAGACTGGGTTTTTCTGGTAACACTTCTAAATTTTATGTTGCTTCAGCTTCCTGCATGGAATGCAACTCAAGATTCAGATTTTACACTGTTATTTTTTATCACTGTTGTTAAAAGCTGCTTGTTGGACTGACTGGGATAGTTTTATTAACACAAATACAACAACTAGTTCCTTTCATTGCAAGATCTAGTACAGACATACACAAGCTGGTTGGTTTTTTTCAGGTTAAATTACAACAGGCAAGTCAACAATGGTGGGATTTATTCTTTATAATAATTTCTGTCTCTGTCTGCCAACAGCATATGGGTTTCCACAGACCACGATGAGATCGAGAAGGTTGCGAAGCAGTTCGGTGCTCAGGTCCATCGCAGAAGCCCTGAAGTCTCTCAAGACTCCTCAACTTCCCTAGAAGCCATCACAGAGTTTCTCAATCATCATCATGGTAAATCAGGGATGAAATATGCTGAACTTTTATATCCTAGCCTCAGAGGGATGATGACTTATTATTTAGAAAAATAAGTGAAGTATTGAGTAAATAAAACCCAGAAAGATTTTTTTTTTTTGGTGTATGGTACTTACTCATACCACTCTTTGCAGTTGTGTTACTAAAGATGTGAATTGTTTCATAAATGTCTTTGTTTTTCTTTAGAGGTTGATATTGTAGGAAATATTCAAGCAACATCTCCCTGTTTACATCCCAGTGACCTTATAAAAGTGGCAGATCTGATCCAGAAGGAGGGCTTTGATTCTGTCTTCTCTGTTGTAAGGAGGCATCAGTTCAGATGGAGTGAGGTAAAGAAAGGAGGTAATATTTAGATGTTTCTGATTACAGTTATACTTAATTTTTTTTTTTTTCCTCAAATTCTTGCTTTTCATACCTATGCTATTTTAGGAAGTGATGTCTGAAGCATGGACTGAGTTCTCTCTGAGAGATTTGAGATGGCTTAGAAATTCCTTCCAAGCACTGGTGTCTTGATATTACTGAGAATTGCTCAGCCTTTCTGTAACTATTTTGTAGAAATTAAAATTATATTAGCTTGTCTAGGCTAAAGATACAGTTCCAAAAAAAACCTTACATGTTAACTTCTTCCTAGTGGGTATTCACGTGTATTCAGACATGACACCGGGGTCCTAACTAGAAAACTGTTTGTTCTTGCTGTGCAGTAGCTAACAAATGACCAGTAATGTGAGATAAAATCTTGGTGAGGATGAGATGGCAATCTCTTGGCCTGGAGACTTAGGTTTTGTTTCATCCTGGTAATTTGGCTGCTGACTTATGTCACGTTGCAAAATGCCTTTGAGTCATGAGGGCTGAACTCATGTTAGTTAGCTCATCCAGAAAAATATGACTGGTTTTTTTCCAGAGAAAATATGCCTCTCAGATACAGTGGCCAAGATGACCAAAGACTGAAATTTTACAAATAAAGATTACACCTTGGTTTAGCTATAAAGCATCTTTTGTTCTGGTACAAAGAGCTATTCCACACATTATGTATGTTGGCTTTGTTTCTGTGGTTAAAGCAGAAATTTTTTCTTCATTTTTTAAAAATGGTTATTTTAGGTACTCTCACACTGGAGTTTTGGTGAGGTTTTTGGGATTTTTTTTTAAAGTTACTCAGGCATCAAAGTTATTCTGTTGAGATATCAATTGCTTCGGATGAAATTTTTTTGTGAGTTTAGAAAGCATCATGCTGTAAAAGAGCATGTGTAATAAATGAGGCTTGATCTGAGAGATCAGGTGAAATGAAAGTTAAGCCTTTGTTTAGAATAAACACTTGAACATTGTCATTGTTCCCTATAAGAAGAGAAATAAGTGACACTTTTTGTTTGTGCAGTATAAGAGGAGTATCAAAAGCATGGGTGGCAATTTCAGGATTCTGTGCATTGCAGTTTAGGAAGCCACATGCATTTCTTGAGTTGCTGGAACGGGCAAATGTGAAAGAATGAATCTCCGTGGATGTGCCATCTGGCTTCTGAAGTGGTTGTGTCCCATTGGCAGATTGTTAAATAAGAAAACCTCAAGGCCTACCTAAAAAAATAAGTAATTCTTCAGCACAAAATGACATCCAAATATTTTTAATGTGGTGAGAGATAAGGAATCATTCAGCTGCAAGGACTGAGGAGAACTGGAAACACATTGTGCCAAAGTGAGCAGCTTAAGAATAAATGCAAATGGCCTTTCAGGTGTGTGGTGTTTCAGGTGACAGTGATTCACAGCAACACTATGCAGTGGTTTTTCTTCTTTTTATTTTTCCATACAGCTTTAGAGTACTGATTATGCTAAAATAATTTCATGGAGTTTTTTTGGGTTTTTTGGTGTAGTTGTGTTGCTCCTTCTGCATTAAGGTTTAATATTGGGTCTACCAATATTAAACCTTAATGCAGAAGGAGCAACACAACTACACCAAAAATGAAAGGGAAAGGTGTCTCTCTCTGACTGGAAATGTTTACTTCAGTGAGCACAAAGCTTTAGCTGTGTTATGAAACACAAGGTGTGTGTGTGTGTGTGTATCTACTAAAGCCTCAGGATGTTTTGGGTGTTTGAGAATGCCCTCTAACTTTCTCGTGGTTACTGTATTATGAAACCTGGTGAATTTTAGCTGCTTTGTACATCTGGATTGAAGGGGCTTAAGGACAAAAGTCTCTGGTCCTTGATTTGGTTTCTGCTGCATGTACACCTGTCATTGGTAATAATATGGGATCTTTTGGGAGGGTGTTTGTGCAGACAGCTGTTTGTTTATTTGTGGACGCTGATAAACCACTTATGAAGAGTTAATGCATATCCTTAAATAGGATGTGTTTTGGGGAAGTGCCAAGATGTTTTCACAGGCAAAAATTATTAACATATGCTCTTTTTTCACCTTACACATTTCAGGCTGATCCTTTCAGGTATCAGAGTGCATTCAGGCACTCTGGTGTGCACTAGGAGTTGGAGTACAGGAATAGTATTTCTTTCACATTGGCACGGACAATCTGGAAGAATGTTCCTCCTACTCCTTGTAGGAACCAGTTTTGAAGCAAATAATCTCTTGGGGTTTTGTTGTTGGTTTTGTTTGGTTGGTTTGGGGTTTTTTTTCTAAAGTGGTAATGAAAAATTACCTTTTTCCACTGCTAGTTATACAGAGTAGGCCTCTAGTGTATCCACAGTTCCAAGAAAGAGAAGCAATTCAGTGATTCCCCAGAGAAGTTGTGGATTCTGCATCCCTAGAAGTTTTCCAGGCTGGGTGGGATGGGGCTCTGAGCAACCTGGGATAGTGAAAGGTGTCCCTGCCCATGGCAAGGGGTAGGAACTGGATCATCCTCAACATCTCTTCCAACCCAAACCAGTCTGTGATTCTTTATAAAGCAGCAAGAGGCAATAATGAGAGGGGGTGGTGACTGAATTATACCCTTAATTTTTCAACAGGAAGTTGTTTATGATGTTAAGTGACTCTGAACAGGAATTATTTAAAGCTTTTGTGGTTTTTTTTTTTTTTTTTCCCTCTGTTTACAGAAAACAAGATGACAGAACCCCAAAACCTGAATCCAGCAAAGCGGTACCGGAGGCAAGACTGGCCTGGGGAGCTCTATGAAAATGGCTCGTTTTATTTTGCCAAGAGGCATCTGATTGAGAAAGGCTACTTGCAGGTTAGTGCTTCTGGTTTTCCATGCTCTTCAGAATAATGCATCTACTCTTGTTGTAGAGAGTTCTGAATTCAGTACTCTGTTTTGATTTCTGATGCAGTCAGTGTGAAATAACAGCTCTCTGACCTCAGAACAGTTTGCTAATTATTTGTAACTTAGCAGGGCTAGTTATAGCTAGGGCACTTGCAGTAACAACATCCTCCATAGCAAATAAATTTATGCAAATAAATGTCTTATATAGCTTTAACCCTAAACCAATACAATACTGAGTTTTGCATGAGTTCACCAGCGTATCTTAGAATTCATTTTAGTGCCACTAAAGGTGTGAAACTGAGCTTCATGCAGTGTCAGAGCCTTGTCATAATCTGTAAATTTCTATGCTCAGCCAGTTTCATCTTATGCCAGTTTTATACTGTAACTTTCACAGTCTTTTTCGCCTTCCTGATGTTTACATCCCAGTGTAGTGGTGCAGAACTGGGGCCTGGTGGATATTTTTCCATTGGAAATTAAGTAACAGTAAGCAAATAGTAATAATAATAATAATAGTCTTCCTAAGCAAATGCTGAAGCTATTACTATTTTGCTGATTAAAAGATCTAGTAAAATTAGTGTGATGTAATTGCTGTAATGCATAACATCTTGCACACTTTCTCTAGTTGTAAAATGAAAATAGTTATTAACTATTTCTTCAATAGTTATTAACTGTTCCTTCAAATGGCTCTGTGTCACTGGCAAAAACATAGTTGATGGTTCACTTTTATATAAGCCATGGTGGCCACTGTGTAACAAGGCACTTGGCTTTCATTGCACGGTGCTAAATTGTAGAGTTTTTTGTTTGTGTTGACCCAAGCAGAAAATTTGAGTGGATTTTGTTTCTTTCAGGGTGGTAAAATGGCCTACTATGAAATGCGTGCAGAGCACAGTGTGGATATTGACATAGACATTGACTGGCCTATTGCAGAGCAGAGAGTGTTGAGGTAAAAGCACTTTTTGTTCCCTTATTTCTTTGATGCTGCTTGTTTCAAAGTGTGGTCATGTGAATTCATACATGCCATACATTCCATACATTCCATAATGTATGGAATGTAAGCAATGGAGATCAAAGATAATTAGGCAGCTTTATTTCTGCCCAGGATTTTTGTTTCCTGTCTCTGTTGAAACCAACTGAATTACTTTTGTTAAATGATGGGGTTTTGGTAGTTTGGTTTTTTCCTTCAAGTTCAGCTTTGTGACGAGTGTAAGCCCTACTATAACTCAGCAATGTGTTAGCATCATCTCTGGCTTTCCCAGCTGAGGTGCCCCAGATTTCCTTTTTCCAGACCACTGTAACTGATGCCCAGGAATGGGAATGTTTGTGTAGAGGGCCTGAGCTGATTCCACCTTACCAGCTGTCTTTTCTTTGCAGCTGCTCTAAGGAAATAATGGGTGGGAATAGAGTATGTTTTCTGTGCCTTTTTCATCCTAATTTTGAAATGGATGACATAAATGAGCTGTCTTTTGGATGGCTCTGTTAGTTTCTTTGAAGAGGGACAATATAGTTGGAGAGTGATGATGATGATGAGAAAAAACATTAGAAAAGAAGAATTTCAAAGATGATTCTTCTGTCTGAAGGTTACAGTTTTATGATAAATATTTGGAGTTTTGAAGTGTGCAAAAACTTCCATTCTAAAAAGATATTTTCTTTTTCTAGCTTTGGGTATTTTGGCAAAGAGCCACTAAAAGAGGTGAAGCTCTTGGTTTGCAGCATTGATGGATGCCTGACCAATGGTCGCATTTATGTGACAGAAGATCACAAGGAAATGGTCTCCTACGATTACAGAGATATTGTTGGCATTGATCTGTTAAAGAAAAGAGGAATCCAGGTAAGTGCTTTTCTGAAGAGTGAGCCTTCATGGCTGCACATTAAAAGATTTAAAAAAATTATATTCTTGCAGCAGAGAAGTTGAAGTTTTTTCTCAGTACTTGTGGTCAAGCAGCATATGTTGGTTGGGACAAATGTTATCTTCAGAGCCCTCAGAGGAAAATAAGTGTTTTGAGAAAGTTCTCAATCACAGTAATTACAGCATCTTTCTCCATTTCACAAAATCAGAGAATGGCCTGGGCAGGACCATCTTGTTCCATCTCCTGCCATGGGCAGGGACACCTTCCACTAGCCCAGATTGCTCAGAGCCACATCCAACCTGGCTTTGGACACTTCCAGGGATCCAGGGGCTACCACAGTTGTTCTGGGCAACCTGTGCCACGGCCTCAGCACCCTCACAGGGCACAATTTCTTCCTCATATCCAATCTAAACCTGTTCTCTGTCATTGTGAAGCCATTCCCTCTTGCCCTGTCAGTCCAGGCCTTTGTCAAGAGTCTCTCTCCTGTGGGCTCCCTTCAGGCACTGGAAGGCTGTACTCAGGTCACCCCAGAGCCCACTCCTGTGAAATGGAGTAGATGTTTTTTCAGCAGTCCATCAGCTTCATTTTCTGGGAAGCCATAGGGGTAGGAAGCTTGTAATCACTGTTTTGTTGCCTGTGGAGCCCATTTCCATACCTTCTTTGACTTGGAATGTTAAAAACCTCTAGGTCTTTGTGCTGCACTTTATTTATTTATAGTATATGTTGCTGATACAATCCTGCCTTGTGCTCCATTTCTCTTCGTTCTGTACTTAAAATTAGTGTCAAGCATTTGTTTGTATTTAAAAGCAATTAGGGAAAATAAGCTTGTCTACATCTTTGACAGAAAACCTGAAGGAGATTTGCATCTGAGATTTCTAAAAATCCTGCTACAATTATCTTCTGGTTTTAGCTTACCTTGTGCTTCATTCCTGAAATTTTGAATTTGGAATGAACTTCCAGAGGTAAATGTGCTATGCTGCTTCAGTCTGTTTAGTGTTGGTTTGATGCTCTGAAATGCTGCTATAAATAAAGTTATGTTATTAAGTAGAGGTGCCAAGGAAAAAACTTCATCTTCTACTTTGGCAAATATTTCAGAAATTTTTCTTGGGAATTCTCTCATTCCACATTGTGACTTAATTAGATCATACTGCACTAGATGGGCACCATGCCACCATACTGTGATACTTAGTATTTTATTTAGTATATGCTGCATTTAAAAAGACAAATGTAAATTATTTTTGAACATCAGGGCGGGCTGCAGAAAGGTATTTCACCTTCCTAAAGGAACCACAAGACTCTCTGTGGTTTTGGATGCTAATCACTTCTGCTCTGAGTTTTGAAAATCAATCATTCAGTGCTTTTCCAGAGAGAGCTTCTACAAGCAAAACTTACTTTTTTGGTAATAGTAAATCAGCTAATATGTTGTATTTCTTTGGTGCAGAACTTACTCTAATTTTATTTCAATAGGTTCGACTCATCTCTGACAGAGATTGTTCAAAAACACTGTCAGCCATGCAGCTGGGATGTGTAGCAAAAGTCAGCGTAACAAATAAACTCCAGGTTCTGAAGGACTGGCAGGAGGACATGGGTTTGAGCTGGAAAGAGGTGGCTTACTTAGGTCAGTTTCTTTTCTTTTGGTTTATTTAATTTAAATAGCACAGACAAATAGAATCATTGTACTGCTGCTGAGCTTCAAACCACTATTCTCTTTGTAAATACACTGAATTTAATGGGATTGCTGTGCACATTGCAGCACACAATCACCAAAACCAGGTATTTTAAGGTCTGTTAGAGTACAGTCTAAATGTTACAGACATTGATGAATCTGTGTAATTTGGGAAGGGAAGTCTTCACTGTTTTTCCAGTGGGATATAGGAAAGCTTTTGTTTTTAGGAAACATTTTGATATCAAAATGTTGATAAGCATACACCTAGAGCTGACAATTTTGAACTGATTCTAGTTTATTTCAGAGGGATCTTGTATAGATTATGTTCTGAAACAGTAATCAGAAATGGACATAATTAGAGCTGAAAGCCATGTGGGTCTGTGCTAAGCTGTATTTCAGTGACAAGCTAAGTGAGGAGTCCTGCCAATGCTTATTCAGCTGCTCACATAATTTTACTGCTCTTAAAAGTAGTATTCTCTTGCCTGAAGATTGTGAAGTGTGATCATCATTTACATGGATCACCAAGATTTTCCTGACTTGCACGTGCAAAGTGCTGTTGAGCAGCTGAGATGAACATCGTGACAAAAAAAAAATAAATTCAAAAATCAGATCAGTGTATAAAAAAGAAAAACACTGAGAAAAATACTGATTGTTTCCCTTGTGTGATATTTGGCCTTGCCTGTCATCTTCCTCCCTAGGCAATGAGGAGTCTGACGTGGAGTGCCTGAAGCAGGCAGGCATGAGTGCTGTGCCTGCTGATGCCTGTGCTGCTGCCCAGAAGGCTGCTGGTTACATCTGCAAGAGCAGAGGTGGCTGTGGAGCCGTGCGGGAGTTTGCAGAGCACATATTCCTGCTCTTAGAGAAAGTGAACTCTGCAAGGAAGCAGCTGGAAGAAATCAGCTCAGCAGGGAAAGAAATGGGGAGAAATGAGAACAGCAGGAAAGGAAATAAGGAACTGATGGAAAAAGAGTAACGCCGTTGGTCAGCCCTGCTTTTCTTCCCCAGTACGTCCAGATCCCAAAGGAATGCACACCTTTCAAATTTTACAGCACAGTAGAGTTAAAAAGGTGTCTCCCCCTAACTCCAGGTCCCACATTCATGATTATATGCTGAACATATGATCATTTCCATGATGATTTTAAAAGCCATTGAAGTGCAATGGGAGGAATGCTACAAGAGAGAGTGCCCTGTAAATCTGCTCTTAATCATCACAGCTGTCCTACAGGAATGATGCATCTTTATTTCATAATCTGAATGTTTTCAGGGATCAATGATTTTGCATGACTTGAAGATTTGTAATTCAGGCTTAAAAAAACCAAATCTTCTGTCAGTTCTGCTCAAATGGTTTGCATTTCTTTTATCAAATGCATGGTGTTGAGGTTGTGTGATTGCATTTTACAGGCTTTGTCCTTAGCAAGGAAGAGTTTTAACATATACTGGAGAGGTCAGATGTAAAATACTTGTCAATAAAATTTCCTCTTCTATTTTTAAAATACAACACAGTTACTGTAAAATAAGTTAATATTCATTTTAAAAAGCACTTTAATGTGTTCAGTTTGAAGCTCATAAATAATTAAATCATATTTAGAATTGTGCCTCTCGGAATCTGTTTATTTTAGGTTTTATTGAAGTGCCTAAATTAATATTTTGCCAAATTTGGAGTTAAATTTCTCATTGTCTTTGAGATCTTTGCAGAAACTCAGTTTCTTTCTATGAAAATTATATTGCAACCTCAAAAGAGTTAAAGCTAAATAAAAGTCTTAAAATTTATTGTATGGAAAACTAGCTGCTGTTAAAAAAAAACAATGCAAACTATAGTTGATGTGGGTTTATATAAAATATATACACAGACTACTTTTAGCATGTTAAAACTGGTTTAAATGCTTGTATTTATTGAAAATAGGATTTGTATTGTACATTACAAATACAGTGGTATATATCAGAGTCAAGTTCTCGTTTGGGTTATGCTAAAAAATAAAAATACCCATGGTACACAGGCAATTACAAGTGAGGTGAATGATAATGGCTTGTCATTTTATTTTGTTTCTCTGCTAAAGAATTGTACAAATAGTTATACTCCCAGTATATCACTTGATATATTGGCCTCTGATAAACTTTGTGTTTACTTCCTTTCACAAAGCAAAATGTTGAACTGAAATTATTTACTGCCTATCTACAGTTAACAGATAAATTGTTTATTGTACTAATCAGCTCTAAGTCACCTAAATTTAAGTGTCTCCTTTCAGTCACGTTTTAGGGTTCTGGGCTGATTAAATTCCATGGACTTTGACAAGAGGAGAGCCACATTTTGGATATCAGTGTTTTCACTTTGATGAATTCTTGTTCAGAAGAACATGGTATAATCTTACATTGGAAAGAATATGAAGGATAAAAGAGCTCTAGAGACTGTTTACCAAAAAATGATAAGGGATATGCAGGATCTGCTGCCTGAAAGGTTCAGATTTGTATTGCCCACACTGTAGTGGAAAGCCTAATTATAGGATAGGAAGAGGGATGGCTTAATTACTCCTCTTGATTTTATAGTAGAGCCTCAATCATATGAAGGATTTAGGGGTCAGAGAGGCAGAGAGAGTGAAGGTAACTCTGTCACCTTAGAGGTGAAATCCCAAGTCCCAGGAAAGGTTGAAATATGTAGGATATTTTTCCAAGGCCTGTTCCAGTACATGTGACACCACAACTGCCTTTGATTAGAGGAGTATTACTCATTCAGAGTAGATTTCAATGGTCAGTTTTGTTGTTCTGGGCTAATTTTGAGATCATCTTTTGGCCATGTGAGCACTTGTTTTTTTGCTTCAATTAACCTAGGGTATTCCAAAGATCTTAGGTAATGTGGGCTGTTCTGTCATGATTATGTGAAATGGAAAAACAGGAAACTATGTAAATATTTGTAATAAGCTATTATGAAAAAGTAGCTGATTATCTCAAATTTTAAATAAACAGCTTTCTTCAGTCTTTTAAGTAGAGAATGGTTATGGGCTGGCTTGTGTTGAGTATCTGTACTGCAAATCATACACTCCCAAGTTCATGTGCCACATAAATGATTTATGATGGCAAAGGTGGACAGATTTAATGCCCAAATTGATCCTTCACACCTTCACCTACTTGTGACTTTGATTATTTATTTTTATCTACTTTTTCTCCTATTCAGTTTATCTTCCTCTCCAGTTCCTGTTCAGTGATGCAACACCAATATGAATTACATATAGCTCAGCCTTTTGAAGTCAGGGATATGTTTTAATACTTGTTGATTTCAAGTTTTTAAGACTTTTAAACCTTGAGAACACATTTTAGGTAACTAGTTTTTCAGAGTCTATGTGGAGGAAGGCTTTTGGTTTTAATTTTTTTTTCTGTTAGTTTGGTCTTAAAACACTATTTATTTTTGCAGAAATAAGTCTAAATGAGTCTAATTCCACCCAGCAGGACCAATCATCCTAATTGTTAACATTACAAGAGCAGTAATGCTGTACAGAAGAAAAACACCATTATGTGTGAACCTGATGCATAAATGGGTTAGAAAAACTTACAAGTAATACACTTGTCTGAAAAATCTTTGGACAGTAGGTTTGTTTCTCTCCTTCTGCTACAGATTGGTCTATCCCCATTTCTGATTCTAGATGTGTTCATGGATGTGGCTCTGGTTTAATAGAGCATTCCCCCTGCTGTGGGGAAGGCATGAAAGAGAATGAGCAGTGAGCAATGTAAAGGTAATGATACAAAATTATTCAGGTTACTAAAGAGAGGGCCTGGTGAAACTGAGGAGGTATATATAAAATAAGCTGAGCTTAACTGAAAAACCATCCTAACATAAGTGTTAAAATATCCATTTGCACAGAGCATTTATAATTCAGAAAAGTATCTAGTGGTTTGAAGTGTGTGCTAGCAGTTGAAAAAGCAGAAATTATTAGAAAAAGAATATATAGCAAATAGGATAAAGATAATTAATCCACTGTATAATTCAGTGGTTTGTGTGTATCTTGAATACTGCGTGTTTTGTTTGTTTTGTGTTGAAAAGGCTGTAGCATTCTAAAGGGAATAAATGTGGGAGGATAAAATGGATGATGTAAGACAGGAATCAGGTTCAGTAGTAGCAGGAGCCAAACCAGATTTCTTCACTTTGGAAGGAGGATTCTTCACTTTGGACTGAAGGGAGTTGTGTTAAAATATCTGTAAAATTAAAGACGGGAAGCCATGGAAAGGCCACTGAAGAAGCTAGCAGTGATCAAAATCAGGTGCCTGAGGAATATAAATTTACCATGTTGTATTTAGTGGTGCTTTCCAGTTTCTCTGTGGCCTCAGTACATTTGCATCTCGTGGATTTCCAAAGTTGGACATGGGTTGCATACATTTAATGAACCTCAGAATACTTAAAACAGGCTTGGGCCTTGTGTTTCATGAGTCTGACACTTGATAGCGTTCTGGTTCTGAACCTTGGATTCTTCCTCCTATTTCTTGTGTAGGAAACTGCATTTTTTTTTTTATTTCACAATTATGTCAGTGGTTCATTCCACATCAGTGTGTAGCTCTCACACAGTGAGCAGAAGGAAATGGCATTACTATTATCAATAAGAGTAATCTAATCTTAAAAAAATTAAGGAAAATAGGGCAAAAGTACACGCAGAATTATGTAAGAGTACAAGTACCTTGGATGAATCAGTGGTCATTATTATCTGTAGTCAGAGATAACTCACAGTAAATTGCTGTGAAAGTTCTTGGCCAAAATGTACTCAAAGGTTTGGAGAACATTCTGGAAAACACCATGTTTCTCCTGATTGTTCACATGCTTTGCAGACAAGTTTCTGGCCTAAATTGAAATATATCTGGACTAGTTATGGCTACTCCATGTATTAAACATGGTGATAGTCTCTCCAGGGATGTAACTTTTAACTGAGGGTATAGTTGCACACCTGTTTGTGGCTAGTACAGTAGGTACAGTAGCCTATTTATGGCTAGTACAGTAGTAGTAATCCATGTAGGATTTTGTTTTTACTGTCCCACCTTTTTTTTCCTGGTTACACTTTGTCCACAGCAGTTCAGACTCAAGTTGGGAGGGGATCGGTCGTCACTCACTGATCCTTCTGAGCAGTGAGGCCCAGCAGAAGTGTTTCTAATAATCAGGTAAAGCTTGGTCTAAAAAGCTTGAAAATGGGATGAAGTATCTGAAGTACCTCAGAATCACCAAATAAGCTGAGTTAAAAGGGACCCCTGAGGATCAGGAGTCCAGCTCCTGGCCATGTATTGATGCTCCAGCAATCTCACCCTGTGCATCCCTGAGAGCGCTGTCCAAAGGCTCCTGGAGCTCTGGCAGCCTTGGGGCTGTGACCATTCCCTGGGGAGCCTGTTCAGTGCCCCAGCACCCTCTGGGGGAAGAACCTTTCCCTGATACCCACCCTAACCCTCCCTGACCCAGCTCCAGCCGTGCCCTCGGGTCCTGTCCCTGTCACCCAGAGCCCAGATCGGGGCCTGTCCCTCCTCTTCCCTCACGAGGGTGCTGTGAGTGCAGTGAGGCCTCCCTCAGCCTCCTCCAGCTGAACAGACCCAAGTGGCCTCAGTTTCTCCTCATTCCCCTCACGACCCTTTACTCAATTTAGACAAATACAAAACACTCCTATTCATGTCACTTAATGAACTTTAAGTTTTCCTGAATATATTGATCATGATCTACCTTTGGATCAATTCCATTCTCTGAATGCTGCCTCTTAAAGGACCTTAAGGAGCTACACTTATCTCTGCCTGGAGCCTGAACAGATTTTATGGGCAGTAGTTCTGATAACTCACAAACAGGCCCTGGTCTTGCCTTGCCACGTCAGTATATCAACACTTGGAGCACTTTGTTCAAACAAAGCACACGTTTGATTTATCATGGAAGTCAAGAGGTTTTAAAGGGATTTTGGGATAAACTTGCAGGCAGTGCATGGCAGTGTGGAGGGCAAACTGGGCCAATGCCTTGAGTGGTTCTGTATTGCTGCTCCAGGCAGGCTGCTGTCATTGGTGTCAGAGCCTGGATAGCACAGACACACATGGCCTAGCTCTGATTAAGCTGTGCTGAATTTTTTTTTTTCTTTTTCTTTTTTTTTTTTTTTTTCTTTTTTGGTTAATTTAAATCTAGGTAAATCCTTAATTTAGCCAGTAGGCCATGCTGTAAACTGATTCATTCCTCATCCCCCTGAAACAGCTAGGGAACTAACTGCACTCTGGGCAGCACAGTGTTACCTCCCTGGCTGAGGGGTAGGTTTAAGTAGTTTACCAAGCTTACCTTGATCCACAAGGCAAGTCCTCTTCACATACAGTTCCATGTTGTGAGTATGATGTTGATATAAACAATCCTTTTTGTGTGTGCTTATAATGTGTGGTGCAAATGCTGCTTACAGCAGTCTTAGTGCAGCTAAACTCACTTGCAAACCTCATTTCCCCAAGGACCCTCTGGCTTTTTTCCCATACTCAAAGGTCCAGAAAAAAATAAGTCTCTAAGTAAAATGTTCAATTATTTTTCATTAGCTGACCTCTTGCCACTCATTAATCGTGGAAGAATGACAACTGAAAGGAGGGCAACAGTGGCATTTTGGGGGAAGAGTGAATGATTTTAATGTCAGAAGAGCAAAGTAACACATCAAATGGTTATTTGTATAGAGCAGGGCATCCTCTCCCTCAGGTTGTATTGAACTGGTAAATGGTAAAGGACTGCACCCAGGCTTTTCTCCTGCTCTCCTCAGCACCATAACTTCTGTGTCTTTGTGCAGGTGCAAAATCAGTAGGTGTTGATGCCAGCTTGCACAAAGCAGGTATGAAATGAAAGGGCTGCCTGGCAAGTGTGAAGTGTGTGGCTGGAGGGAGAGGAGGGTTGATGAAACAAGGTTGTTGCTGTACCACAGAAACAACACACCCAAGAGTGGAGCTTCTCTCACACACAGGAGCTGTGTTCTGCCTTGGAACTGTGTGGTTGAGTAGAACACTCCCTGGGATGTGAACACAGACAGCTGACTCCTGGAAAATCTGTTTTATCAGGGCAGAATAAATAAATAAGTGCTGTTTGGATTAAGCTGTCTCTTGGTTTTGTTGCTCAGGGAGTGGGAAGTAAAATAGTTCTCATCAAAACACTGGAAACAGGAATTTTGCAGGAAGAAAATCAAATGGAAAATAAACACATTTTTGGTTGCTCAACATGTGGTACTGAGATTTATTTGGATTTGTATCAGTTGCATTTAAAACACAAAGACTCTCTGGTACCTAATCCAGAAATAAGTTACATCAAAGAACTATATACTGTTGGAAAAGAAAAGAAAAAAAAAAGAAACACTTTCGTAAACAGACTTCAGATCTTCAAATGCTGCAGTTTTCAACCTAATTATCAATAACTATGCCCAATAAGATAGGCACTTCCAAATCATGGTGTATCACAGAAGGAGCAAGTCTGGAACCAAAGGAACCAAAATTTTTGGTAATTTTCTTATGTGTTTTTAGGTTTCTTATATATTCAGTTTCTTGCAAGTTTTTTGTTTTTCTCTTCATATTATCTTGGGTAAAATTCCTAATTCAGGTTTACGAAGTCTGTTCATATCCCCTTGGAGCAAAGAAAATAAATAAATGATGAAGTAGATTTGGTTGTCAAACCAAGGTCTGACACCTGACTCTGTGAAACCATGTACACCTGCCCTCTGAGAACTGAGTTCAGCTTGGCACTGTGTCAGAACTTTCCTGTTCTCAAGAACCCCATGTTTACAATCCTTCCTATTGGAAGCATTATAAAGTGATGGGAGCACTCATTCAGAACTTCCCACCAACTGGTCTGTGCATGTTTGTTGATAACTGGATATTGTTCTTCACAGGCACTCAGCACTCATAGATGAAACTGTCTGCCATCTTGCTGAGTTTCATTTTCTCATTAAATATCTCCTGAAACCGAATGTTCTGCTTTGGAGTGAAGTAGTTCTTCCAATCACCAACAGCACCTAGGAAAGCAGGAACAGAAAGAACAGTGAAGTGAGCAATATGTGGAGCAGAAAATTATTTTAAAACAGCCTGGTTTTGTTACTGTTGCAGTTGGCCCAGATATTAATATATTCTTAACCATAGTCACTGTGGTAGGTCAGGATCAGAATTGTTCTGGTGAGACTCTGGTGGAAGGATCTGGATCATCATCCATGAAGGTTGATGAACCCTCATCCTCAGAGCTGATTAGTGCCAGCAACACAAGTGGTGGAGGAAGAACAGTGGCTTTCCAAGGTGGAGCTAGAGCTCCTGGTGATCTGAGCAGAGGGACACCTTACCATGCCTTAGTTGAATGTAGTTAAAGGTCTCTGCCTGGGTTTTTTCACAGTCAGTAGAAGAAATTGTAAAATCCCAGAATGGTTTGGGTTGGAAAGGGCTTTATAGACATCCAGTTCCAACCCCCTGCCATGGGCAGGGACACCTTCCACTATCCCAGCTTGCTCAGAGCCCCATCCAACCTGGCTTTGGACACTGCCAGGGATGGGGCAGCCACAGCTGCTCTGGGCTACCTGTGCCAGGGCCTCAGCACCCTCACAGTGAGGAATTTCTCTCTCATACCCAATCTAAACCTCCTTTCTGTCAGTGGGAAGCCATTCCCCCTTGTCCTGTCACCCCAGGCCCTTGTCAAGAGTCTCTCTACTAGATGGTCTTGTAAATAGTCTAAAAATTCATAGATTCATAAAACTGTTTGGGTGGGAAGGGACCTTTACAGGTAATTGTAGTCACCATCTAAACTTATTAAATGAGTGGTAGCCCAAAAACCACTGACAAAAAAACATTCCTAGAAAAGGAGCCCGGAATGGCCTGACAAATTAATCCCACCCTTACACCTGCTCCTAATCTCTAGGAATTTTTATGGATGAGATGTCCAGCTACTGAAGCAGGCAGTTATATACTTCTGGGTGGCCATGGACACTGGTGATCAGAAAAGTGTTTCAACTGTTACCCAGTTCAAGCAAAAAGGAAATTGTTCTTTAAACTGATACATTTTTATGAGACAATGCTTACAGCTTCCCCCCATGTGAATGCTCTAAAAACTCTGCATCCCAAACTTGACTAAAATAATCATCTAATTTTCTGGCTAAAATAGCAATCAGTTATTTAAAGGACAGGAAAAGAGAGCCCGAAGCATAATATATACATACAGCTCTTCTGTAAACTGGCTGAAACTAGCTAAACATCTGGGATTAGCATAGGAACTACTTGGAAGAGAAAATGTTGTTGTTTTTCAAAATTTTCATCATATCTATCAAAGTTCACTGACTTAGAAAAATGCATCTCATTTTTTTCTTTTGTTTCTTTTTTATTGACAGATTGTATGTAATCATTTCTGACTGACTGGTAAACCCATTGTGAATTAATGGAAGGTAACATTTCTCTGTTTATTAACTGGAACAACTCTTAGTTTTAAACTGCCAATTGTTGTTCAAAAATTAACTAAAACAAAATATTCAAAAAAAACTGTGTCTTTGATTGACTTGTTATCCAAACCTGTAGAAGCTTCTGAAATGCCAGGAGCAAATAAACAGCTCCTGAGGGTATTTTAAAATCACATCTGAGCTAAGAACTGTGGAAAATTTCCAGAGGTCTGGAAGTTACCTATGACCATTCTGTTGTTGTTGTTGTTGTTGTCAGCATATTCCTTCCTCAGGAATATTTCAGTAAGATAAGGGGTGATAAGAGCAGTCTCATTCAGAAGGAATGTGTCTGGCTCTTTCTCATTCTAGTCAACTAAGTGACCTTGGCAGGTGATATCAGAGAGACATGTTGTAAAACACTGAGGTGGTCAACTTTTAGATAAAAAATAAAAGGACAGATAAAGAGTAATGCTGGGTGAACCTTTCCTTTTGGCTCAACAGCTCCCACGGAGCAATATTAGTCAGGCTGTCGTTCAGACTCCTCCGTGCTTCTCTAGTACAAGTCTGAATTTGCAGCCAGAGAAGTGATTTTAAAGAGGGCTTCAAATCGAAGAATCCTGTCATCACTTCCCAGGGCTGACCCAAAGACTCCAGGAAAGACCTGCACTGCAGTCTTTGTCTGGATTCCAACTCCTTCTGCCTTGTTAGGCACAAAGGAATTTACCTTTTCTGAAAATCAGCCTCCTGTTGGATGTCAGAGCACACACGGTGTGGCTGGGATCGCTGTTCTCCTTTTCTGTGTCACTCTTCATCTCTGAGAACGAGGACTTCCTGCAGATGTCTTCGATGTCATTGTCACTGACATTTAAACTCAGGAACAAAGTAATTTCCTTTACAACCTTAGGGAGATCCTGAGGTATAAGAAAAATACAGCTTTTATGTTTCTGGGCTGATTATCAGACTTTTAGCTGATTTGAAAATGATCCCTTTTATTACATAATGAGTTTGTCACACATTTGTTTGCTTTCAAGCAAAGCTAAATATGTCATTGGATTGTGCAGATGACAGGTACAGTAAACCTGATTCCCCTCTTAGCCATATTCACAGAAATTAATAAATACAGAGTATGGCATATCACACACAGTCACATTGTCAGTTTTACCACCCACTTCAGACAAAATGTTATCCTGTCTCTCAGAATTACTTCCCTGGAAACAGAGGAATACTCAAAGCCCAGCTCCACATAGTTTATTTCATTGCACATGCTTTATCTAGAGATCTAATAAGTGACTCAGCATGTAAAATGCTTTGCTTATATTTCTAGTAGTTGAATGTTTTCCCCAAAAATATTGAACAAACCTATTTTCATGGAGACACTAGAAAGTGTTTTCTATTCACCTAAAAATTCATTCTCTGAAAGCTAAGGTATGTTGATATTTTACTTTTTCCTTTTTAAGAAATATGAAGTTTTTCCCTAACCCTCCAGCCTCTATTTTTTTTTTTTTTCTAAATTGGGAACACAGGTCCCAAATGTGAGTAGTTCTGTCGTCTTACATCACTTTTTGAAAATTTCACCTGAAATCTCAGACATAGCAAATTAACGTGTGGTCCACAATAGATGTCCTTGGTTGGTCTTTCCATAGGACAAAAAAAGGGGAACTTAAAATTCTGCCTGAGCCTGAGGAAAATTGTCTAGTAGGAGTCCCATTCCTGCATCTAAGAAATCCATCTCTCCCAAGATTTGATATTTATATAACTTGTGTAGTCAGAATTAATTAATACTAAATTTCATACAAATAAAATATATGCCCAAATATACATATTCACATTTTCCTTCTTTCTCCTTTTTCATTATAACTTCCTCTTTGATGTTTTGATGATGCTAATTTACAAGTAATGCCTTTTGCACGAAGAGCAGAGAGCAAGTTTACCTTCTTCATGTCTTCATAGAACAAAAAGAGGATGTTTTTCTCATCTTCATGTTCTTCCCAGCTTAGGAAATGATCAAACCAGGATCCACAGACAACTAAAAGGAAAACCCATGTAAAAGAGATTCAGAAAAACTTTATTCATAAACAACTGTGATGGTACCTCACACATTTAGGGGAATAATTTGTATCCATAATCCTCTAAAACACAGGCAGTTCTTTGTGTCAAGTGATGCAAATTTACAAAAGTAACTTCCAAAGATGTTTCTATTCTTGTTGGAATTTGTTTTCATACCAGATACTATTCTGAGATATGATTCTATAGTGGAAGCACGCTCCAGATCTAAGGAAAGGCCAAAAATGAAGTAAAATGTATTGGCCTAACAAGATGTGAACATCTCCCAGATGACTGACTGCATGTCTGTGGTCACAGAGACATGATCACCTCAGCAGGAGGTGAAATGAGCAGGCAGGCAAATGGAGCACGCTGTTGTTACCTCTCTTTCATCCCAGCAGAAGGGAATCTGTATCATTTTTAAATGCTGAAGAAGAATTACTTAAAGAACTCATGCAAATGCCTCATTCAGCCAGTGACACAGATAGAAGGGTTTGTAGCTGATTTGTTTTGTCTGAATGCCCCATTTGCTGAACCATGGGAACACAGCTAAATTTCAGCTTTCTTTTAAAAACCAAAATTCTGACCTCTCCATTTCAAAGGCAAGATGAAAACCTCTTGCAGGGCAATGAGAAGAGGCCTGAACAGGGAAAGCTCAGCCAGAATTCTCCAGAACTGTGACTTTGCTTTATAACCACCAGAAAATTCTAATCTTGTAATGGGCATCATTTTGGTCACAAACTGTGAGTTGTAATTAAGTATAAATTGTAATTAATAGCTATAATTAAGCTGAATGCTCCAGTCTGTAGCCATCTCCAGCACATAAAGCAGTTTCTAAGTGCAAGACCTGTTCTCCACGGTGTGCAATTGAACCCTGCTCCCCTGGCCAGCTACTCTGGGGATGTGGCCAGTGATAGCACAGTCCTGGTGGCTTCAGGAGAGACTTGGAGTCTCCAGGGAATTCATTACAGTTGTCCCTGTGTGTCCTAACCCTTGTTTTGAACTGATACTAACTCTGCAAGAGTACTGCAGGATTTGGATCAAGCAGCACAACCTTGAAATGTTTCTACTCAGAGCAAAAATTAACCACCTTTCCCTCCACATCACCTCTTACTTAAACTTCTCTTTAACCAACATAGTTATCTATTTATGCCACACATAAGCACTCGGAAAATAGAAGGTGGCTAATAATTCATGGGGAAATAGGAGATGCTTTTAAAATTGAAGCACAGAATGCTTCAGATTGGAAGAGACTTTAAAAATCATTTAGTTCCAACTAAATGATTGGAACTATGGGCAGGGACACCTTCCACCAGAGCAGGTTGCTCAGAGCCCCATCCAGCCTGGCCTTGAATAGAATCCTCTTTCCCTTTTTTTTACTATTGTACATTCAGCGTTGATACCAAAGAAGCCAAGATCCTGCAAATCACTGAAGCATGTGCCTTAGGGCTGCTCTGGACTCAGAACACCAGATCTGAGCCAAAGCCTGGAGGAGGCAGTAAACAAATTAACTCCTGGAGCTCTGATGTGAGTCCTTGATGACTGCAGCAGCACTTTTCTTTTGAGCTTTTCAAGGTGATCAATCATTATTGCTGTTATCATTACTGTGGTGACACATATTCTCAAAGGAGTAATAAAACACTAAATATGGGAGTGGACAACGTGAACAAGGTCCTGTTGCCAGCTGCCATCCCACCACTCCTAAAAAAATCTCCCTCTTGTCCTTGGTCTTTGGACCCCATTTCTGAGACAGCACATCAGGGAGAGTGTGTGCAGAATGGCTTTAGGGACATGTCCAGGCTTCTTTGTTGGGCTGCCCGGGGCTGTCTCCCAGCCTAGAGAAGACAGCAGACCTGCAGTCACAGCTGTCCCTGCAGCCTGGTGACAGTCCCCTCAGTGCTCTGTCACAAGCCATGGCCCTGCTCGCCCAGGGCAGTAAAGAGCAGCAAAAACCTGCAAAGAGCTGTGCTGGAATGATGCAGCTGCTTCTCAGAATGACTCCTTGTAGGGCTGAAGAGAACATCCTATTATCTGCTCTTGTTTATCTTGGCATTAAGATTTATCCCCACCAACCCCATATGAATAAGGAGTTCAATAAGAAGTTTTCACCCAGTTCAAATTTCTTAAGTCTTTCTGTGCATATCAAACTCAAGTGAACTGCAAAGAGAAAACATTTATCCTTACCATTGCCTTTTAAGAACAGGTCAAAGAAAGCAGTCCAGCTGTCTACAGTGGGAAGGTTTGGGTTATCTCTGTAGTAATGAAACATAGAAACTGCAGTGTCTTTTGGATTTCTGCTGATGTAGATCATCTGTAAATGAAGAAAACGTAGTTATTAATGATAATATCCTCCCTTTATTTTAGAGCAGCTCTGTGTGTAAACAGAGCATTGTCATAGGCAGTTTGCAGTGTCAAAACCCTTTCCTTTAGGATTCCTCCTTCAGTGACCATGCCATTAAATTAGAAATCTCTTAGTAAGGAGTCCCTAGTGATTAGTAAACAATTCCCTGTGGACAGAAGTGTGCTTGCCCCACCTGGGTAATGTTTATGTTTTATGAAAGAGCCCGTGTTAACTTTGACCTTGAGTCAGTCTATTATCTCATATATCTCACATATCTCACATATGAAAGCATTTACTAATTAACATTCAAAGGCAGCTGCGAAACATAAATTTTGGCCTTTCATTCAAATCAGCTTTGTCCCAAAAGTCTGGATCTGTGTGATTCTGAAATTTTTGATTTTGAATATAAAATCTGAGACCCAGAGCTTATTTTTTAAAGATCTCCCACATTAGCATGGGAGGAACTGGTTTAGTAGGTGTCCCTGCCCATGGCATGGGGGTTGGAACAAGATAATCTTTAAGGTCTCTTCCAATCCAGGTGATTCTGTGATGCTATGAACTCAAAACTGTGCTCTGAATCTGCCTCCCTTATCTCATTTCTCCTCTGTTTGCCCAATACCTTTATGGGCTCTTCAGAAAGCTCCAGCAGGAGGGTCAGAGTACCTTTAATCCCAGAACAGCCTGTAAGTAGGCAAGATTTTCTGAGAGTAGGAAACAAGGTCACGAGAACACTCCAATTACTAATGAGAGACTTCTGTTTGAAAGATGTTGATGTCCTATTTTGTGTGGTGCCTGGTGTGAAAATCACCCCATGGGAGCAGTGGGGCAGGTGTAGAACCCAGTCCCCAGTCCAAGGCTCTGTTCCTGCTGCCTTCAACTGCTGGTCAGCTGTCTCCAAAATTTACAGCAAAACACTTCTAAAAACTGTGAATCATTCAAAAATTACTAAGGATCAACAGGACAAAATAGATTCCTAGTAGATTTTCTACATATTTTACTGCTCTGATATCATTTTTGCCTTACCTTGCATTTCTTATTCTTAAAATTTGGAGGCAACATGTTGTAGTCTAAGTGTGTTGGGATGATTCTCTTTGATGAGAGTTTATTCAGCTCCTCCAGTCGGGAAATGTCTCCAAATTCAATGGGAGGTGTTATTGTGACTTGGGTATTGTAAAGCTTTGTTATAACTCCTGCAAGCCAGTGAGTGCCTACAGAAAAGTAATTTTAAGTAAACAAAACAAACAACAACAAAAAAAGAATTAATATTTATTACTGTGAAACATGCATTTTTCATATGGAAACATCTTGCTAGTGAACAAGTTATATTTCGAATTCCACAGATTCAAGAAACTTTACATGACTAAATAATCCCATTGGCTCCAAATATATAAACACTGAAAAAAAAATAGGGCTATATCTGAATTACACTTTAACTCTGAGAGAAGTGTTAATATTGGTACCAAAACCATCCCATTAGACAAACTGCTGTCAGCTGAGAGGTGGTTATATTGTTTTTGTAATTTATTTTAGCATAACCTGATTGTTTGGGTTTTATTCCCTTACAATAACTTGAGTCTGTATATTTCTGAAAGTACTGATTGAGCTCTCCCTGGGTGTGTGCTCCTCCATCCAAGAGAGGTGGATGGAGAGAGGATAAGAAATTAATAAATCTACAGCAAAGAGGCACACAAAGAACTTCATACAATTCTTGACTTGCTCATAATTGAATGTAAAAAGTGCTCAAGAAAATCTTTCAAGTACAGATTTTGCTTACAGGTAAGGAATATATGAAACATGAAAACACCTGAGATTGTTTTCAATCACAGAATCAAAATGTAGGGAAATTACCCATATTTCTTGTAATATGAACATTTAATGACAGAATAATACATTCACATACTTGAACATCCTTTCCTGTTTCTTTCACACAGACATTTCCCAAGTAGTTTAAGAAGAGAACATGAAACATAAAATCAAGACTTCTTGCAATTAACATTGAAAACTAGAACTTACCAGATTTGGGATAGGAAACCAAAAGGACATCATCTTCTCTAGCATCAAAAGTATCCAAGGATTTTAAAAGCTCTGGAGAGGACCTGGTGGTAAAGGGAATCCCCTTAAATGTGTGAAGGAGCTCTGCCTCGCTGGAGCTGGACATGGTTGCTTAAGTCTTGGATTCCTGCAAATCAGATAACAGGGACAGGAGGAAGATTTAAATGTCACTTCTTAGTCAGGTGGTTGGAACTCTCAGGGAGACTGAGCAGCACAAACCTCATGCTTATATACTTTGCTACAATGCCCTATCAGATATTGATTTATTTTTTATCAGGTAGTTGATAAAGGCAACTGAAATATTAGAGCTAACTTAATAAATAACCAAAATGCTGAGTCATGAAAAATGAATCCCATTTGTCATTTATTGGCTCTCCAGATAAAGAAATGAGGTAATGGTCAAAATGTAATTGTGAAAAATAATGCCAATTAACATTACAATAATATATGCTTTGTATGGTTATTCTGTAAGTTATATTTTGTTGGGAAATTCTTACCTTCCAAGGAAAAAGCTGCATCTTAAAATAATGTTGATTATTAGAGAAACAATGTCTTATTTTATGTGAATGAAATTTTTTTGTTTGTTTCATTTTATCAACTATACAGCAGCTTGAAATTTTAAAAGTGCAAATTGATTCAAAGTGCTTGAATCTTGTGAGGCACAATCATTTTTTAAGATGTTATATGTCTCCATAAGAAGAGTATAAGCAATAAAAATCCCAAAATGAAAATAGATATTTAAATAGCTGTATTATATAGATATTTAACTTGCTTTTAATCCCATGTGGTTTGTGACTAGAAGTGGTTGAAGATTTTTAAATCTTTCACCGGAATATGCATATTCCTCAACATAAAAGTCACTTTCAGGAAAGAGCCAGTTCTCCATTAATTATCTGTTTTCAAATGTTTGGTTTTTGGTTTTTTTTTTTTTTTTTTTCATTTGAATCTGTCAAAATTATTATTAATATTTTTCAAACAGAAAACTTCACTTTTGTTTAACGTTACCTTAAGCAATATGAATGTATCACAGTAAAATAAATACCTCAGTTATGAACTAAAACATTTCAGAATGTTTACTATTTTCAATTTTCCTTTCAATGGCCACAAATTAATTTACTTTTTATTTACATTTTTTACTTCAAAAATCCAGTGGCTTCACTATTCCTATTGAAAGATACCTCCAATATATTCAGCCAAGGCCCTTCAATATCTTCAACTCAAAAACCTCCTTGGAAATCTTGGTTTAAAATGATGCAATGCTCCGGGAATTTTCCAGCTTTTCCAATGTTGTTTTTCTATCATAAATAACAACTTGGGTTTGGTCAGAGGAGCTGACTCCCAGATGTACTCCCACGAGTCCTGGTGAGAAGTTAATAAATAGACATAACCTTCCAATAAACACCTGAGCAGCCAGGATTGCTCACAAGGAGTAAGGACACTTAGCAGCTTCTGTGCTTGCCTGTTTCTAATGCAATCTCCACAAAAGCCAGCAATGTAAAATTGATTTTTTCCCCTCCCCTTTCCTTTCTCAGCCTCAAAGAGAAACGATCTTCGAAGTGATCTTCTCACCTGTAAAGTTGTCCTTAAACATTTATCACCTGCAAAACATGGCCTGTGCCATCAGTAAATTCTGAATTCCACTCCTGCAGGGCCAGGTGGGGTTGAAAACCATGGAAAATACACTCTGGAAAGATGTTCCCTATTGCTAAGGATGAGAGGTGATGGGGACTCTTTCCAGGGAGTCAGTGGGGGTGCAAGAAACACTTGGATACTGGTGCTCAGGTAGGAATTAGAGAATCTTCCAGAGGAGCTCAACATTTTCCTCCTACCCCCAGGATGAACATGTAAGCCACTGCTTCATACCTTAAGGTGTGAATACTCAAAAATCTATCTTTGTCAGCAGATTTCACTTTGGCTACTCAGGTATACAAACTATGTCCAAAGGCATAAAAAACCCTGTTCCTCTGTTATTCTGAATGTGTATATTAATCTGAATATACAGAGAGAGAGATTTCCAAGGTTGATTTTGTGAGTCATCATTCCAGTTACAGGCATGTAGCACAAGCTAGTAAAACTTTACTGCCTTGACCTGGAAGAAGTAATCTCATTGTAAAATGTTTTGCATATTTGCCATGCTTATTCTCTTTCATTTCCTCCTGCATTCCTGCTGTATTTTGAATCAGTGCATTTGCCTCATCTAACGACTTGGACCTGAATTAATCATTCACAACAGAAATTGCTAAGGTGTAAAACAGAAGCAATGCAGTAGCCAGTAAAATTCCAGTTCTTCTAGCTCATTTCACTTGCATTTTGTAGTAGCCTATCTTTTATCTGCGTGTAATGGCAATCCAGGGAAAATGAAACTGAAATTTTTCCTCCCTAAATGTTTCCTATACTTGGAAAAGAAGGCCTATTCCTGCAAGGGAACAGTATCCTGAATTGCAACAACTTAAGGAACAAGAGAATATGTGGTACCTTGCAGGAAAAAGCTCTTATTAAAACCATGCTAACTATATTGCCATAAAATACATTATTATTATAGCTACATTATACAAAGAGAGCACAGGTTTAAAGAAAACTATGCCAAACCCTCCATCAAAGTTTGATTTTCTTCTTTACCAATGTATATGTGTGTGTGTGCATGTATATACGTATATGTGAACATGTAGATATATATATGTGTGTGTATATATGTATGGATATGTAAACATGTATATATAGACACACCATGACTGCAGTACCTATTGCCTGATCTCTGTACCAGGCTCTGAGTAGCTTTCCCCAGTGCCAAGTTCTTGTCCTGGTCTCAGCTATCCACACTGATGGAATGCACACGTTACCAGCAGGTTTCATGGGCATTTTCTTGCTGGAGAGCAGTGCCAAACTTGGATTTTGGGCACTCTTCATGATTTGAGACAAATGTAGCTGGGCAGCTGGACACTGCTTCAGTCCAGCTCCTCCTGTCTCCATGTCTGACTGACCTTCTCCCATCTACATCCTTGTTGGGTGAGAAATGTCTTTATTAATGACTTTAAAGTTTTGACTGTTCTGTTCCTGCCTCTGCCCTGCAAGCTCCAATTCAGACTCCCCATCCTCTTCTCTGCTTGATAAAAGGCAGTACCATGTACATCTCCTTCAGCTGAAGACTTCTCAGTTGAGGCCAGTCTGTTCCCCTCCAAATGCCTCTCAGGCAGCACATACTAAAAAGATATTGTGATATTGTGGAAATATGCAGGCAAAGCCACATGTTGTTTGCACAGGTAAAAATTTGGGTGTATATCCACAGGGTTCTGAGTGGTTTTAGCTAGCACTCTCAAGCATCAGGTTCCTCCTTTTTTAGAAATGTCCTAAAGCTGTGAAATATTTCAGTGTTGTGGTAATGAATGGAGTGGTAGAACTGATGTGGCCAAGAACTGAAATGCCTCCAGTTCATCATTGTTACAGGTCTCATGAACCCACATGTCCCTAAATGACAAAAGATTTAACTTCACCTGATGCACCTGGGAGTAGAATTTCCCTTGAAGGGTTTCAGTGAAATCCCTATTTATTTTAATGTTACAAATGAAGTGTCTTGTCTGACTTTATGGCTGTTTAATAGACAGCCTGCAAAATGTTGGATGCAGCACAAGTGCTCAGAGCGTTTGGGAAGTTAGGGCACCTCGGTGTCTGGATGCTGAGAATTTAGGAACCTCATTCTGGGCTTCTGTGTAGCTCTACTGAAACTCAGTTGCAGGATGGGTGTAGGGCTGCCCACAACCCATCAAGACTCAGTGTACTCTGAGCTGGTCCCAGCCATCGGGGTGTGTGACTTAGCCAAGGCTGCTTTACTGGAATGGGCTGTACTGGATCCCTGTACAACTTCCAACTTCCAGCAGCAGTTCTCTTCCTGGCAGAGCTTCCCTGCAGCGGCTGAGTGTTCTCAGAGAAGCCTCCCCTCATTAAGCTCAGGGCTATGAGGTGACAGCTCTGATTTCAGAAGTCTGACTCCACAGGCACTGCTGTCTGAGGCAGCTGAGCCTGTGCTTAGCTGATGCTCTGGAGGAAGTCAGCCCTGGGTGCTGTGGCAATGATAAAGTTCCCTGACCTCCCTTCAGCACAAATCGTTGCCCGTGGGCATTTCGTGCCTCATGCACAGCTGATACACAGCTAATCACAGCTAATCACAGCTAATAACAACAGTGCCACTGCTGCCAGCAGAGCCCTGCCCTGGCAGAGGCTGGCAGGTCAGAGCCACCTCTGAGCTCACCGCTATCTCCCCAGCTCCTGCCCTGCAGCTGCACATGAGGACACCTCTGGGGCGTGAACACACACAGAATGAGGACACTAAGGGGACAAGAGGGCAGAAAAGGAAATCAAATGAGGATTTTAACCTGCAGTGCTCCAAAAAATGACGATGCCGTGTGCATGCAGGGGGGCTAAGCCAGGTAAGCCCTCTCCCTCCCTCGTCTGTCAGGGTGGGGTAGCTTAGGGGCATTCCTGGGAATCCAGGGAGAGAGGACTGGCCATGGAGACCTGATTTATTTTCTGCTTATCTTTATCGGCTAATTGGCACAGGAATTGATTACAAAAACTAATGAGTCACCCTGTAAATGCTGGTGCACCAGCACTTCAAATGGCTCTAGGAACTTCATTGGTGACTTGAAATGGTTTCAACTTCTTTGGCTTGTCAGTGTAACTGGATAGAAATATTTTGAAGCACATATGCAATAATAGGTTAAAGTATTCTATGGGGAGCCAGAAAAATTCCAGAAAGAAAAGCCTTTTAATGTGTGTGTTTTTCAGAGATCTACACCATGTGGACCATCACTGCACACAGCAAAAAGGTCTGGTAGAAAATGCTATCCTGCTGGTCCACACCCTGCCTTTAAATCCAGCATCTAGTTGGATACAGCTACATTTTAAGATTATCCCTGATTTCAAGGTTGTTTAAGGCCTCTCAGTCCCAAATTATTAGACATGAGCTGTAAAATGCTACAGGAAAATCAGGAGGTGATAGAGAGGAGCTGGGAAGCACCAGGAAGAAAGTTGACTTTTTCCTGGCCAGCACCAGTACAGCTCAATCTTGCCCAAAACTGTTAGTCACTCCTGGACTGACAATTCCAATGTCCAAAGGGAAGTTGTTTGGCTGGTATTTATAACAGCTTCCTGTGATTTGTGATAGGAACTGCAATCAAAACTCAGGCCAGATCCAGACTGGATAAGTGAAACACAAGTTTCCTGTCAATTCTCTGCTTTTGTGTCATTCAGTGGCTGGGTAATATTCTGCAAAGCTTCCATTTCTTCTCTCTTGTTAAGAGTTAGGGTCTCTTTTATACGGGGTTTTTTTTTTTTTTCTTTTATACGTGTTACATGAGCTCTTTAGGCATAGATGTCTTAAACAGGAAAGAGAATTCCTAGTGCACGCTTGTCCTCTCTGGCAGAGTTGGGATGTAGCTCAGAACAAGGCAAGAACAAATCAGGATTCTCTGCCACACAGTATTTTAGCCTTAGTATTGGACAGAGTGAAAAAAAACCACCAGCTTTTTGTGGGTCTAAAGGAAGCTTTCAAACAGATGTTGTACAGCTGTCCTGCCCTTTTCCTGGGATGGAGCACAACTCCTAACTCTTCCCATCATTGGAGACAGCATTCTGGTTTAGACTAAAAAGTAAAAATGGCTCCATAGCCCCTGGAGTGGAACCACAAGTCCAACACACAGTGTAATTTCATCCAGTTGCACCTGGAGCTATCAACAGCCTGTTGCACACAGCTGTGTTTTCCATCTAGTCATGTTTGAACTCTTCATTCAAAAGGACAAGGAAGTCCCTTGGGCCATTCCCTTCCTGGTAGCTAATTATTGTCAGCTATACTCTGTGTCTCACTGCTAATTTAGAAATGAGATTTTTCCAAATGGGAACAGCCATGAATCAACCTACCTTGTTTTTTCTATGCCTTTCTGGGAGGTGCTGAAATGTAAATGGCTTAAAAGCCATCATTTGTCTTACCTGGATTTTCCATGCACACTCTCATCCCAAGAGAAAGTATGACAAGATTTACAACATACAGTGCAGAAGACTTGATGGGTCCCAGTTTGGAATTTATTTCCACCATAACTCTTGCAACAAGCAGGGACAAAGGGGGAAGATGACTGTGGGTTTGGGCAGCAGAATGCCATGAGGAGTGGGCTGCTGGCTGTCCAGCTCCAGGGGCTAAATACCTGCTGCTCTCAGAGACCCCAGGTGTGATCAGGATCCTGCTGGGCTAACACAGCACACAAAGCAGGACTGGCACAGTCTGCCTGTGCATTGTCTGTGACAGAATTACCCTGGGAGTAATGCTGCCTGGAGTGTGTCCAGAGAGACTGGAACATGACCAAAGAAGGATAATGAAGCTGGTGAAGGGCACAAGTCCCATGAGAAGGAGGGAGTAGCCTTTTCTCCTTTAGTCTGGAGAAAAGGAAGCTCAGGGTGACCTTGGTGCTCTCTAAACACCTGTGAAAGGAGGTTGTAGCCAGGTGGGGATGAGTCTGTTCTTCCAAGAAAGAAGTGGCAGGACACGAGGAAGTGGCCTCAGGTTGCAGCAGGGGTGATTTAGATTAGATAATAGGAAAATTTTTTCATGGGACAGCTTGTCAAGTACTAGAACAGGAACAGGCTGCCCAAGGAGGTGGCGGAGTCAGCATCCCTGGAATGCTCAAAAAACACGTGGATGTGGCACTTGAGGACATGGTTACTGACAAACATGGTGGTGGTGCTGGGTTGATGGGTGGACTTGATGATGCTAAAGGTCCTTTCCATGAGTCTAGGAACCAGGCTGATTTTAGGCCAGCTCAGCTCCTCTCTGAGTTGCCATGCTCATGGTTGTAATCTGCAGGTTTAACAGCCCTTTTTCTCTAACAGGTGTCTGAAATTGGGAAGGAACATTAAGTTGAATCACACCAAGTAACCCCTTCTGTCTGGTTATTAGATACTGCTTCCATTTATTAATCTATATTTATAGAATATACAAAATCATTTAAACACCAAGTCCAGTAGCTATTTCGTGCATTCGAGTTTTTCCCTCAAAAGAGACATCCCAACAATCCCACCCTGTGCATCTCCTGGAGCTCTGGCAGCCTTGGGGCTGTGACCATTCCCTGGGGAGTCTGTTCAGAGCCCCAGCACCCTCTGGGGGAAGAACCTTTCCCTGATACCCACCCCAACCCTCCCTGACACAGCTCCAGCTGTTCCCCAGGTCCTGTGCCTGGTCACCAGAGAGAAGAAATCAGTGCCAACTGCAGTAAAATCAATGGAGTTAAAATATTGGTGTGGTAACTGCCACTGCAACATCTTTCTGAGTGGGTGTTAAGTGCAAAATTTCCACCTAAATAAGAAATAAGAGAACAATCACCCCAAATCCAACCACTGCTCTACCTAGGTCAGTTTTTGTTTTCACTAGCAATTCCATTTTTTTTCCTGCAGAGTATACAAGAAAATGTCAAAAGTTTACGGATGCAGAGTGGAGTGTCTTCCCTGTCACCTCTAAGGAATGATCATTTTTAGCCCTAAAAGTCTTGGGTAAGGCCTCCAACACTTTGTATATTTTAGAATATAATTAAGGAGTAATGTCTTGTATGCAACCACATCACAAACATCACAATGTAACTTAGCTGAAATAATGATCCTTGTTTTACATAACTGAGATATCAGGATCCAATCCAGATCACCAAGGCTAAAAACCTTTAAAGAGTGCTGGGCCAACATCCACATCAACCTTTAAATTCATGGATCTACATTAGGATCTTCTAGATGTCATCCAGGTCCCCAGGATTAATATTTCACATTGGCTGTCTCTCTTTTCCCAGAATTATCTTGCCACAATAAATTGTGAGATTAAGGTGCAATATGGGGTTATCTGTGATTTCTTTTTTTTATTATTCAACTTGTTGACTCACTGGCTTCCATGAAGTCAGCTCCAGAAATTTCCTTTCACAACAGAAACACCTCATTTACCTGCCTGTATGCATAATTTCTTCAGATGCACTTCAACCAGCAAACTTTGCAAAATTCTCTCTTGCTGTCAGCTCAGTAACAGCTTTATGAGTTTATTGCTTGGGGTTTTTTTCAGAAGAAATGAAAATGCTTCTGAAGACCAACAGGTTAAATGCAAAATTGAGCTAATTAGTGCCAGCATTACAAATCTGGAATTCCAGCTGCTTTTCACAAAATTGCCCTCAATTTTCTGCATTTTCAGATCCTTATTTCTTATACTTGTACCATTCCATTATTATTACTATACAAAGAGAAAGAAAATGGAGCTGGCTGAGGGATAAAAAGAAAAGTTAATGGAAGAGAAAGGACATGCAGTCCATTTCTGCATATTGGATTGCAGTCAAATTCCTAAAATTATCCATAAAATAAAATAAAATAAAATAAAATAAAATACAGACAGCAAGTATAAATATCAAAACACAGCCTCATATTTCTTTACAGTTTTGAGTGTATCCAGCATTTGTCCTCAAATCCTTACACCTAATTAAAAAAGATTTCTTCCTTTCTTGCATGAATGTAACTCTAGGCTCAGTCCTGTGTTTTGTCCTTAGAAAATTGGAAATGATACTGAATTTATTGGGAGCAGTGTGTTTAGCATGGATGGCAGGATCTGGATTTTTCATTACTATGTCTGACTGATAAAAAAATATGCAGGCTTTAGAATAGAAATAAAAATATTAAATGTTACCAGCTTCAGTAATGTCACTTTGCAACAATTTTTGATGGCTGAATATAAAATGAAATAATAATGTGCAAGACTTCTTTAAATGTGTATGCAGAAGTCACACACATATATGAATTACATGACTTCAGAATGGGGAAATGAATATATGAATATATGAAATGAATATATGTAAATGTAATCTTGATTTTCTTTTATTCCTAATATCAGAGAGATGGCCAAATAAAAATGTATGATTTGTGCAAACATCTTACAGAGTTAGTAGGTCTATTTCCTTTATTTAAGCTTGTAAAGTGATTTATCTTGATGACAGTGAAGGACTTGGCAGCACAGGTCTGCCCTCATTATCTGGCAGCACAATAAGCATTATCTGGCTACATCACTCTCATCTGATGAAGATGGATTCAAATCTCCAAGCTATTTTTCAATTCTTTTTGATGGAATGTGAAAGAGGAGTGCAGCAGAGAAATGGTACAGCCAGTATCATGCATCTTAATGCAAAATTAATGCTTATTAAGTTTTTGAGACATAAATCTAGAGGTGAGCCTTTTGTGCTGGGCATTTTGCCACCATTTGGCTTTAAGTGAGTAGATAACACTTTGATTGATTGGAATTAATTTCTAAATAGCCCCTAAGTTATATGTATCATATTTATTTGCTTAGTGAACAGAGGCAAGTTCTAGCATAAAGGCATATTTCTGCTGACCAGCAACAAATAGTATAGCAGACATTCCTTCTTTAATAAATGTATAAAATGTGGTGTAGCAAACATTAGGGTTGAATGCAGTTCCTAGTCTCTTCTTTTCAAGGACCATCACATTCACATCTGGAATGTGATGGTCCTGGTTTTAGATAACAATAGAAAACACCAAGTAATATGAATAAGAAAGTAAATTTAAATTCCTAAACATGTGTTTGTCTTCTGAAGCTGAGGAACTGAAGTTCTGCCTCTGACTGACACTTCTTGCTGCAGTAGAGGCAGATCAGAGCCAGAAGGTTGTTAGAGGATGTAAAACCAGGCACTTCACAGCTGCTACATCTCTCCTCCCTCACTCAGCACCTCTGAAAGTCCTTGTGCTCTTTCTCATGTGAGGGAGAGAATGAGAGGTGCAAGCCCCAGAGATGCACAAGACAATTATAACTTGTCTGGAGGTCTTGGAGAGGTGTCCAAGGCCCCAAGGCTTAGTCCCTTTGTCTATTTATAAATGAGCAGGTGCAGAGTCAGTGAGATCTCCATGGACATCCACAGCACAAGCAGGCTGTGAGTTTCTACAGACAGCAGCTCGTGTGCTGTGGGCAGTAAAGTGGATCAGCCCATCTTCTTGTTACCCAGGAGAACTCCAGATTTCTGAACAGCAGAGGGAGGGAGAGGATGGTCAAGCCATAGCCCTACTTTGGAGAGATCTAAAGATTCCCTTTCTTACGCCTGAGACCTCCCCCACCAGTGCATGCAGGATCCCCCTTTCAGATCCATCAGAAGCTTTCCCCTGCCACTCTCCTGTCCACACCAACCTCAGCCACACCTCTGCTCTTCTCCCCTCCCTTTCTGGTTAGCTGCAGCCCCATAACCCCCAGCTCCTCTTTTTTCCTGAGCCCTTTGCCAATAGAAGTACACTGGTATGAATTTTATTATTTAAAACCCACTTCAAGTTTTGCATAATTGAAGGCCTGGACCTGACAGCATTTTTGACCCTCTCAAAAATACTGGCAGAGGCAGCCTGTGGCTTGCTTTATCTGGATCCTGCCTATCACCTCAGTGTTACCCAGGTGCAATTGAGATTTGATAACACAACGTAGCCCTTTGAACTACTCAAAACATCTGAAAAAAAGCCTTACCAAAACCACCTAAAAATGTCTTCCTGCACATATTCAGTGTGGGCATTTTGCACAGAACATGTCCAGACACATTGTCCAGCTTCAGTCCTTTTCAGTGTCACTGTGTTGGTACTGCCCTGAATGAGTAGGGTTAACTATGCACCAAATGAGAAAAATATGAATGTCTCAGATTTGGGTATCATTATTAAAAGTCTAGAGAATGAGAAACATTGACAAATGTTTCATTTTTCAACCCAGAAAAAAAAAAACAAACTAACTAATTTAAATGATACCATTTTTAGCTTTACTCTACAAGCCATTATTATGCAAGCAAACTTCAAGAGAATGAAGGATTTAAAACACTTGGAATCAATATTTAAATTGTATTCTTGTCATACACTGAAAATATAAATGATGGTGCCCCTTAGTACAGGATCATAGGCAGGATGATTTTGTGTTTGAAAAGAACAAGAAGCTTTTAGGACCTAAGTCCTGGATGATCTTCTGGAGGATGCTGCAGCTGCTAGCTAGAAGATCAATCACTTGACTTGTAATAGATCTGACAGCTATGAATGCTTTTAGAAGCAGAGTCTGGTGGGCTTAGATTGGTACCTTAAAAGTAAAACATCACACATCAGTGTAAGCTTAGGATAATTGCACGAGTCAGAATTTACAGGGAACTAAGAGAAAAATGTTTCATACTGGGTAAGTGGGTTTATTTGAAAAAGAAGAAAAAAACAAAGTTAAATACTGAAGAGTAGAAATACTAATATCTGAGTAACTGCTTCTTTCATATTAGAGCAAAAGGCACCACAGTGAGATCAGACTCAGCAATCCAGACTTCTTGCTCTGGAGGGTTGTTTTGCTATTAAATTTTGTTTGTTTGTCTGTTTTCAGGGGGCTCCATTTGTTTTCTTGCTTCTTTAAAATGCAGTAAAAGTTTTTTGACAAGCTGACTGGTGAACTGCACTAGGCAGATTTCCAAAGCAAAGGCATTTTCCAAAGCCTATTGAAATGAAAAAAAAAACCCAAAAAAACCCTCATGTTCATTTGATCCAATGGAAATACAGATCTGTTCCTCCTTTATTTGGAGACCATTCCCTATAATTCACTGACAGGCTGACCAGTCCTTTAAGTGCTCAGTCCAAATAACCTTAATTCTCTTCCCACATCATCTGAATAGTTGTCTCACTTCATCCATCCAGGGCAGGCCTATCTCTGCCTCCAGAAAGAAAATAAATCTCCTTTTCACTGACATCACTTCAGGCACCAAGAGATGTCCAGCCAGCCACCACAGTAACTGAGACAGCTGCCTGACAAATTATTGACATAACATATATTCTAGTCGTCAGTCATCTTGAGTTATTTCTACCTGAATGTCCAATTTCAGCCCTGTCTTGTGCAAAGCTTCCTTCTGAACTAACCTGCATTGGGCTGATGGCATTGACTGATGCCATTAGCAAATGACCACCAGGCCAGCTGAATTATTCAGCCTGGCATCCAAAGGCATAAACCTGGATAAAACAGGCTGCTGGCTGCCCAGTGCTCTGCCTGGCATCATGGTTTCCCGAGGTACCTGTCTCTGAGAAGTGCTTCTCAGAAAGCAGGAGCTCAGCTGAGGGGATCAGGTGAGAATGACAATCAGTGTTCTCCCACTTGAGCCCATCGGGAGAACTCATGGAGGCTGGGCCTCTGCAAGCACTTCGTTTGCCATGGTTACTCCCACACTAAAGCTTTCCTGAGATATCTGCTTTATCCCTTTGATTTATTCCCTGGCTGCCCACACAGCAGATGGTGCTTTCAGGCATCCAGCGAGTGTCAGAGAAGCTGAGGAAATTTCTATTTCCCATCTATCCATCTCCTGCAGAAACAAAGGTTTGAGCAGGAAAAGCACTCAGCATTTGAAGTATTAATTCAGACTCTCTCCTGTGTGAGCCTGAAGCATTTTGCAGGCTGTGGATTTTACTGGACTCGTGTTCAGGACTCTCAGGTCCAGTCCTTGATTCAGGAGAAGCTGGATGTCTGTGGCCTTTCCCCTGTTTGCACAGCAGAGGTGACACAGGGATATCAGCACAGAACTTCTCAGTCAAAAGATCTCAAGTCAGAAGGATCAGGTGTTATTCACTTCAAAGCAGTGGTTCATGGCACCTTGTTATGGCCTTTCACAGGCAAAGTTGAATTTGGGGAGTTAATTTGGCAGGTGGATGTTTATTTCCATAACACCAGTCAGAGAGCTTTGAAGTCCTAGCTCTCTTCCCCTATCCCTACTGCTACTTTTACAAGGCTGTGTGTATTTTAATTAGATGCAGTATTGATCTAGTAAGACACAGAATAAAACCCTAACAAAACAATCAAGTGGACAGAAGAAAAAGGAAAAAAAGAAGTAGCCTGAAATTGCCTATAAGTGCTTGTCGTATTTCTAATGCTTTACAGAGATCAGACTTCAGTAACCCAAAGGACAATTCTGTCCTTTGTTCTCTTGCAATTTTTTTCAAGGTGCAGGAAAGGATGCATGTATTTGGAATAAATCAGTTACCTTGATATTTTTAGCTAAAGCCAGGCCAAGGTGAGAAGAAGCCAAAACATTTCTGAAAAGCAAAGGAGGCAGTTTGCAAACATTTCCTAAAACACAGGAACAGCCAGACACACCGAGTTCATCTTGCCCAACTTTAGTGTCCACCAAGGTGACACTAAAGCTCCCTCTGTGATAACTGGGAACAGCCTGCAAGGTATGTACAGAGGAGATCCAGCATGGTCACTCTCAGCTGACTTTGCCCAGGAATGATATAGGCTTTAAGGATACAGCTCACTTAATTTAGAAACTGACAACAGACTGAGATATATTGTGCTCTAGAAATGCTAATTTCTTTTTGCTGACCACAACAGAAACTTGGGGAACAGTTCAGATAAGGACTGGGCTTAGATTAGATACTGGGAAGAAATTATTCAGTTTATAGAATGCTGAGGCCCTGGCACAGGTTGCCCAGAGAAGCTGTGGCTGCCTCATCCCTGGAAGTGTCCAAGGCCAGGCTGGATGGGGCTCTGAGCATTCCCCAGTCCATCTGCTCCACATGTTGAGTAAAACAGGGCATATCTCTCATCCTAAAGACAGGTGACTCCTGTACTCCGTAGTCTCTGATTCCCCATCTGGCCAACATATTTGTATACACAGATTTTTGGGACATCAGACCTGTTGCACATCTGATTGGGAGAAGGCTTGGGACTAACCATAGCTGTGTACCTGAGGAGATAGATCATTTTAATCTACAGGTGTAAATACAGAGGGAAAGTCTGCAGTTTGTGCTGTCCAAGAGTCTCAGCTATTATTTGCCCCAAAACTCCAAGCCCTCCCCCTATGAGGTCAACTAGGATGCCAGGTCTTTGCCTCCTGCTCTTCCCCTGCAGAGGAGGGAGGGGTAAATTCAAATCTGCATCCATATCAGAGCATGGGAAAACCAGACTGGAGTCTGGTTTTAGATGTTACAAAAGTCCCAGACAGGGACCTCAGTCACCTCAGACTAGAAAGTTGCTAATTTTCCTCTGTGCTTAGAAATCTCTGGGAGCAGTTTCCCTGAAGAAGCAAGATCAGCTTCCTGCTATCAGCAGAGGGACCTTGACCACTCTGCATGAAACAACCACATCACAACCCAGATAGGCAAGATAGCACATTTTCAGTCAATTCCTTTCCTCCAGGAGGCCCTTTACTTGTTGTGTTGTACACCTTGTACAAACAGAATGAAGTAAACCCCTGTGTCCTAAATAGGGGTGGACTTCAGAGGCATTGAGTTTACTAAGACAGAAAGAGGGAACACAAATCAAGGAGGTCTGTGCTGACCTGTGGGTGCTCTATAGTTATGAAAGCATTGTCCTTGCATCACCAGAGAAATGGACTGTGCTTTTACCTGTTGCCATCTGACACATATAGCTCAACCATAAATAACTAGCTGATGCTAGTTATTGAACCATTGAACTGCTGTTTTCAGGTCGGAGTTTCTTTCTGTGCCCCCAAGAAAAGCAACATCAGCATCATTTCCCAGACTCATGGAAAAAGTCAATCAACTGCATCCCATAGTTGTTTCCCTGTATCTTTATTTCTTCATTCCACTAGGTGTGTGGCCCTTCTTCAAGTGTAAGTCTGAATTGCAGTAGAAAGCACAGGAGTGACACCACTGAAGCTGTAACATGAGCCTGGATATGTACAGTATATTCTTCTCCTTGTGATGGCCCTCATGGATGAGCTCGCAGTGAATTTGCTTGATCCTGCACTCTGACTTTTCAGGATTCATGGACACTGCCATATGCAGTCATTTCAAATTGGCTGCTGGGCTTAAAGCTCACTTCATTAGTCTCTAGCTATATAAAACTGCACTTTTTTCATTATTTTGCACTAGCTGCTGTCTTGCTTTTTTGGAACTATGCCAGGCAACTCTAGTTCTTTCTTTCCTTTGGGTTATGTGGCTGAATCAAGGGAATTAACACAACACGTGGCCCTGCTTCAGTATCAGTCAATGAAAGGAAAAGCTTGGTTTCTTCAACAGCCTGTGTTCTCTGCAGCTTTTAGGAGGAACATTTAAAAAAGAGGGTTTGCCAAAGCCTTTCTGGTCTCACTCCATAATTTCATACACCATTTGTCTGCAAGGTTATTAAAAAGTTATGTTATTAAATGTTATCATAAAGTAATATGTTATTAAATGTTATTAAAAAGTTTTAGCTAAAGCAGTGGAGAAAGGGAAAAAAGGCAGAAAGCAAGGGACTGCTCTTATCCCTTGTGGAAAAACATAAAAGTAATTTGGTGAGGTGGGAGTGGAAGGAACTGTCCAGGGAGATGGTGGAGGCACTGTCTCAAGAGGTGTTTAAAGAAAGACTGGACATGGCACTTACTGCCATGGTCTGGTTGATAAGGGGGTGATCAATCACAGGTTGGACTGGATGGTCTCAGAGGCCTTTTCCAACCCAAATGACCCTGTGATCCTGTGACTGCTAAAGCAAGGCTGACCCAAACAGCTGGAATTACACCAGGAACCATAAGCAGGACTCAAGACCCTGACTGAAATTATATACAAGTGATGATATATTAGTTAACATCATTGGTTAGTACAGAAAAAGAGATGGTGTAGAAAGCAGGTGAAAGAGGCACATGCTCATGGAGACACAGAAGCAAATGCAGATCAAAATTTTCCTTAAACAGACCCAAGGTGGGTCCCTAATTTACCTGGGCTGGAGAGCACTTAGCAAGGTACCACAGCTGGGTACTATTTGGTGGAAAGCATGCTATACTGAATGCCATGCTGTACTGGAAGCCATGAACTGGCCAAAACTGGTGAGGTAAAGCAGGACAGGTCTGTGATTTGCATTGAATGATTGAAGGTGACTGCAAGAAAATACACTAATCTGGATCCTGNGTTCTCTGCAGCTTTTAGGAGGAACATTTAAAAAAGAGGGTTTGCCAAAGCCTTTCTGGTCTCACTCCATAATTTCATACACCATTTGCCTGCAAGGTTATTAAAAAGTTATGTTATTAAATGTTATCATAAAGTAATATGTTATTAAATGTTATTAAAAAGTTTTAGCTAAAGCAGTGGAGAAAGGGAAAGAAGGCAGAAAGCAAGGGACTGCTCTTATCCCTTGTGGAAAAACATAAAAGTAATTTGGTGAGGTGGGAGTGGAAGGAATTGTCCAGGGAGATGGTGGAGGCACTGTCTCAAGAGGTGTTTAAAGAAAGACTGGACATGGCACTTACTGCCATGGTCTGGTTGATAAGGGGGTGATCAATCACAGGTTGGACTGGATGGTCTCAGAGGCCTTTTCCAACCCAAATGACCCTGTGATCCTGTGACTGCTAAAGCAAGGCTGACCCAAACAGCTGGAATTACACCAGGAACCATAAGCAGGACTCAAGACCCTGACTGAAATTATATACAAGTGATGATATATTAGTTAACATCATTGGTTAGTACAGAAAAAGAGATGGTGTAGAAAGCAGGTGGAAGAGGCACATGCTCATGGAGACACAGAAGCAAATGCAGATCAAAATTTTCCTTAAACAGACCCAAGGTGGGTCCCTAATTTACCTGGGCTGGAGAGCACTTAGCAAGGTACCACAGCTGGGTACTATTTGGTGGAAAGCATGCTATACTGAATGCCATGCTGTACTGGAAGCCATGAACTGGCCAAAACTGGTGAGGTAAAGCAGGACAGGTCTGTGATTTGCATTGAATGATTGAAGGTGACTGCAAGAAAATACACTAATCTGGATCCTGAGAATCTAGAGGAGGCTGTACAGTTAGAAACTATCTTTCTATAAAGATAGAAATAATTTCTCTATATAGAAATATAGTTTATAGGATGGTCAGCCCCAGATATTAGGAGCAAACTCCAGAAAATGGAAGGACCGGAGTGGTGTGACTCAGGAAAGTTGTCAGATGAAGCTTGGAAAGCATATTAAAACAGGGATAGGTAGGGAAAAGGAAATGTGATAGCTGGAAAGGAAAAGAAGAGCCACAAGAACCTACTTGGAACTCTAGAGGGTGCTGAGGGACCGGCCAACAGGGCAGGAGAAAGAGGAAGGCGAGGCGGAACAAGGGGAAGGGGAGGCGAGAGGCTCCCATCGTTTCCCGGACAACGATTAAAGGAAAAGCAGAGCGCACCTGGTGAGGAAAAGGCGCCTTGGAAGCGGGAATGGCCGCAGGCTGGGAAGCTGGACCCTGCCTTACAGGCTGTTACACGAGAAGATGAAGATTGAAGGGAAACGGGGGATTCTACCCCAGCTGAACGCCTGAGGCTGGGGAAAGAAGAAGTGGAATTTTTGGTAAGCACAGCAGCAACTTATTCTGTATTGAATACATGTAAAGGAAAGCTGAGTAAGGATGTGGTAAATGTAAACTGGTAAATTGTAAATTACAAATTGCAAATAGTTACATGTGGTAAATGTACATGATGTGGTAAATATAACTGGTGCTACAGGGAAAAGTGAAACTCGGTCATTTTTACAGCCCATGAAAATTAAATTAGGAAAGAACTGCACTACTCATCAGTTTCTATATATGCTTTAATGCCCAGACCCTTGTTGGGGAGAGAGTTATGGGGAAAACTGGATGTTCAGATAGCCTGAGGGGACCTGGGGGTCCTGATGCTGAAGATGGGAACCTGGAGGAGACCGGTGGGCTATTTCTCCAAACAGCTGGACAGTGTGAGCCGAGGATGGCCGGGATGTTTGCAAGCAATTGCTGCAACTCTTCTACTGATCCAAGGGGCCAGGAAGCTCAGGGCCGGACAGCACATCACTGCTTTTGTCCCTCTCATGGTGGCATCCATATTAGAGCAAAAGGAGGGGCATTGGCTGTCCAAGCAGGATGCTCAGATACCAAGTTGTGCTCTTGGAACAGGATGATGTGGAGTTAAAGATGACTGCAGCCATGAATCCGGCTGTTTTCCTTGATCCAATGGCAGTGCATGAGGGAGCCCTGACACAGGATTGTCTCCAAACCATGGAACAGGTTATATTCCAGCAGAACCCATTTGCAGGATGAACCAATAGAGAGTCCTGATTTAGAATTATTTACAGATGGCAGGAGTTTCATGAAAGATGGAAAATGGATGGCAAGATATGCAGTGGTGACTGCCACTGAGGTATTAGAAGCTCAGTCTTTACCAATCAATACATCAGACCAAAAAGCAGAGATAATAGCACTAAAACAAGCATTGAACTTGGCAGTGGGCAAAAGAGTGAATATTTGGACTGATCCTAGGTATGCATTTGTTATAGTGACTTATGCCCATGGAGCCATATGGAAGGGAAGAGGACTGCTATCAGCTCAAGCATCATCTATTCCACACAGAGAAAAAATTTTACAACTTCTGAAAGAAGTTGAAAAACCAAAGGAAGTGGCAGTGATGCATTATAAAGCACTTCAATCTGGACAAACTAATGTTAGAGTGGGAAACCGACTGGCAGACAAAGCAGCTCGAGGAGTAGCTGAAAAAGGCATCCCAACTTTCTTTTTGAGTTGGTGCCACAAAAATAAATTGACATAATTTAAGGCTAATTCTGACAGTGAGGATCAGTGTTTAGAAAATATATTAAAATCCACTAAGAACCAAGAGGGATGGTGGGTAACAAACAGCAAACAGGTTGTAATTCCACTTCCTGTAAGTAGGAAAGTAATGGGAAAAGAACTCAACAAATCCCTCAGGGGAATTGAGTCCCTGACAACTAGTCTCCAAAACTCTTAGTTTGGAGAATGACTGGAATAGAAAAATCTGTAACAGTGCAATGTCCAATTTGTTTAAAAAACAATCCCATAAGCAGGAAAAGGCCACCCACTGGAACATTAAAGACAAGCTTCACGAGCCTTAAAGGGGAGAATGTTGCCAGATGAAGAATTTTTTACATCTGGTGGGTTAATACAATGATCACTCCTGAAAAACCACTGGCCTATGGAACTGCACCATGCCCATTTTGTAGGAAGAAGAACTGGAGAGGAGCCAGCCCAGTTGTGCCAACTTTTATCAGGCAGTCGGATTTGACTTTGGGATCACCAGCCACCAGGGAGCACCAAAAAGACCCCCAGGACAGAAAAACACATCTGCAGAGAGGAGGGAAAATATGTTAATGATTTTTGGGAAATTATTATCAAATGTATGTTTATTCCAAGAAAATAAATAAATATGTGTATAAAATAAAGCCTCTAAATAGGAGCTTTTTCTGTACTCAGCATGCACAATATTCCAGAGGATATCCCCTCATGCATCCAGCCAAATAAAGAATGCCTGCTTCTTAATGCTGCACTGGTGTTAAAGAGTTTGTATTTTTACCTGGTTTTGGTAACACTGAAAGCAGAGTGTTAACAGCAATGCCATAGAAATTGAAGAAGAGTAATCAATAAGTTTCAGTAAGAATTAATTATGATATCCTTTTGGAGGGGTCACTGTTGCATGTCACACTGCAGCTTTTTCTTTAGGGAATTTTTTGTCACTTTTCCTGCTATTTCTGCATTTGGATCATCCCAGAATTTGAGATTATCATATGACTGAATTTCAGCTAAAATCAAGTGATGATCTATTGAATTATCACACTGATAAAAAATCCTGGAAACACAGAATCACAAGGTTGGAAGAAACCCTCAAGATCATCGAGTCCAACCCATTCCCTAACACCTCAACTAAACCACAGCACTGAGTGCCACATCCAGTCTTTTTTAAACACTGGTGATTTGAACTTCTTTTCCATATTGAATCCCACCAGTTTCAAAAGCCACACATACAAGAAAAGCTATTTTACAGTTCTGCTGGGACTTTTCTTCTAAGACTTCTATAATACACCAAAGAATTTAGGAGAAGCAGACAAAAAGACTGTTGATCAATTCCTATATAAATACAATGTCAGTAGGTCATGTTTCTTTCTTTCTTTGTTATTTGTACATCAGAAACCTCCTTCCAGCAGACTGGATGGATGGATGGATAGATGGATGGATGGATGGATGGATAAACAAACTACTGCTAAGGCATGTTTAAACTGCACCACTACTTTTATAATTAGAGAATGGCAAATGGGTTTTAGTCTCCCCTGGGAGAAAACATTATGTTCATGAATCCATTGGTTCTGCTCTGCAACTCTAAAATGCACCACCAGGGCTAATGATTCACCAGTTTAATGTGAAAGGGCTGTGATTGCAACAAGGGGCAACAAGTCTCACTAGCTGCTATCCTGCCTTTAACAAACATTTATGCACCAGTCCCAGGTGGTTCCCAAACACAAATAGTTACACATTACTGCAGAGCATTTCTTTCTGTCCCAGCTATTCAAAAGAGAAAGATTAGGAGTACCCAATTACATGACTGTAATAACACTGTGGATAGCCGTGAGCACTAACAGAAATTTTAAGCAATTCTACAAGACAGAGAAAATTAATGGGTCATTGAATGAAGCCTGTGAATATAACCAGCCATAGGACTAATAGTATCCAGGACAGGAGAATCAACATGTAATCCCTCTGCTGCAAGGGATTTAGAGGGACTTGGTTGGCCATGCAGGAAGTTTGAGAGTGGGACCTTTGAGTGAACAGACTCTCAGCTGCAGGAATGACATAGCAGCACATGAAGAGGGATGTTGGCAGAGCCTTAAAATGGGAGGTACAAGAGTTGCAGCATATGAATATATATATATATATATATATATGCATATATATATGCATATACATACATATAGGTTGCATATATATACACATATATGTCTGCATACACACATATACATATAACTGTGCATATATATATATATATATATNATATATATATATAAAATGCTGGATATAGTTATTATATGGCAAATTCATTCACTTCCAAGTCAGAAGATTGGATGGTCATAGGTAGGACAATGTGAGTGCAGGAGCAGAAAAGGTACTGGAGGATGGAGAGGAATCTGAACTCCATTTAAACAGGTCAGTAACATGACCTTCAACCCACTCCCCTCAGGGTAGGGGCGGGGAGAGAAATAATTGGGAATTAACAAACTCAGAGACCCTTTCTGCTCGTAGAAGGGAAGGGTCAGGCCTGCAGAGATCTCATGATGCCCTTTGCTGAACTAGTTAAACATCTAAAGTAAGAACCTGTAGCCACTGCTCTTCTCCTGATCTGACTGGAAGGTTTTAGAAATCCCTTCAAAAGAGGAAGAGAACCAGGCAAATAGAGATAGGCCGAAGAAATCAGGGATTGCCAGTAACAAAAAGGAAAAGAAGGAAAGGAAAAACCTTAAGGGCAGAAAGAGGTAGAGTAGGAGGAAGAGATTGGATCCAACGCACAGCACAGAAGCTGCTCCTTCTCCTGGCCACTGGACTGGTGAGGATGAACTGAAAGTAGAAAGGACAAGAAGACTCCAAGCAGCTTGAAACACCAAGAGGCCACAGATCACCTCACAGGGATGCATAACTCAGACATGATCTATTTTGTTGTAGGGAGTTTCTTATGGGTAAGTCATCTTTGACATTCCTCTTCATGGGGTCTCTGCTTGGATATGGAGTTACCTTGGAAAGATGGAGGGCCATTAGCATTAATAATTCCCCTGATGTTAGAAAAAAATGGACATTTTGAAGGCACAGGCAGAGAAGATAGTATTCCCTGCTATTCCAGGGATGGTAACTCAGAATCAGGGTACCCAAGGAGAAGGAATGAGAAGGGCAGGAGGGACAGAGCAGTTTTCAAGCCAGGGTGGGTATAATATGAAGCAGGGTATTTAAATGTTTTTAATATTTGAGCATGGAGAAGGATCTACAGCTGGAGAATGACATGGCTTGTAGTGGAGAAAGGGAAGGTTGTGGTGGCAATGAAGTTAAGAACAGTACTGAATAGGATTTTAAGGACTACAGGAAGTTAATATATGAAGCAATGCTGTTGGTAAGAGTAACTTCAAATCTACAGCAGAATATCCAATAGAAACAATGGAAGATAGATAACAGTATAGATAACAGTACATCCTTGCCATAGGAGATCCAGACTCATAATATAACAGATATACAAGATGCATTTGACAAAGATTTAATTCACTCTAGCTGTGTCTTTGCTGCTTTTTTCCTTCTAGTTTCCCCACGTGAGAGGTGAGGAAGGCTGCCTTAACACTGAACTGTTAAGTATTTGTCAATCTTGCTCTTCTTTAGAGAAAACAATGAACAACAAAGGCAATACTGGACATGGGGGTTATGACCTGATGGTTGACATTTTCCAGAAAATCTTATTTAGTTGTATTAAAAATTCATGTAAAATCACCATTACTTTTGAATACAAACTATATAAATTGCTATTTTTATTGATCAACATACTGATTTTGTGGTAATGCTCCTGCTGCCTATTTGCATTACTGCAATAGTTAAGAGCTTTCTGGTGTAATTTCGACTGACTGGGATTATGAATTTAGAATCGAACTTTCCTTGAAGAAATGGTTGGAAATACACTGCTTTGGTGAATATTACTGTCAGTGATGTCATTTGTAAGAATAACCAAAATCATATATTGACAAAAAAGAAAAAAAAACAAACATGAATGCAGATCTCTGAGGTTTGCAAATGAAATTGGGCGAGAATAAATACCAGGAAAACAATCAAGATATAAAGCCAACAGAAGGGAAATTCATCTGACAGGGATATTGATGAGGTTGGACAACTGTGTCCTCCACAGAGCACAATGAGTTTCTCATCATTGTGGCATCTGGAATCTGGACTGTAAGTGAGGAGCATGAGGGGAGGAGAGGAGGGTACCACAGGGGTCTTTGCATTTATTTGGTGTTCTGTGGATGACTATTTCCTGTACCCTTTTCTCTTCAGCTGTTCAGGTACAGAATGGGACCGACTGTGGTATATCTGGTAAGATAACATGTTTACTCTAAATATCTGCATCTCTAGACAATTCCAGTAGCAAAGGGTGGGATTAAATGTGACCTGCTCAAGAGTGATGCCACCCCCTCCTTTTCCCTGGGATTCTCTAAAGCTCTACAAGAGCAAGGCAACCCCTCAGATATCTCACTGTCTTTAACAAAAGTTGACCCACCAGCCTCCTTTTTTATTCCACATATTTAGTAATACGAACACAATTAATAAAGTATTCATGGCACAGTATGCCTTTTAAAAGACTGATTTTTAAAGTAAATTCTGTCTGATTTCTGAGTTATTGCCACCAGAATGAGATTAAGAAGAATGGGGTTGTTGAACATCTGGAAGGCTGAATTGATAAGGGTATGCCAGAAGATTGCAAGATCCAGTTTTTCCTCTCTGCTTGTCACTCATGACGAGATGTCTGAAATACCTAGTTTTGGTCCCCTAGGACAAAACAGATGTTGGCAAACTGAAGCCAGTCCCCTGGAAAGCCAATAGAAAGAACCAGGTTTCTTCAGCCTGGAGGAAGCTAAGGGGATAAAGTAATTGCAGTTTTCCACTACCCAGGGGGGATCTTGAGAGAAGTTAAAGACAGAGACTTCTCAGAGGTGCTCAGTAGAAGCACATAAGGCGGCTGACCAAACTGCAGACAGGAAAATTCTGATTAAAAAATGCTTCCCCTGAGGATGGTGCAGCACTTGAACAGGTGCCTGGAGGGAAAGATGGATCTGCATCCCTGGATACTGTCCAAACTCATTTGGACAAAGCCCCAGGTGACTTTGTTTAGCTGTGAGGTTAACCATGCTGTAAGTGCTCTCCCGTGGCAAGAGGTGTCCTGTAAACAAAATCTTTCTGTCCTGACTCTGTGTGCTCTCCCGTGGCAGGCTGGTGCTGGTGCTCGGGGGGCTCCTGCTCCTGTGTGGCCTGGTCTCTGTCTGCGTGAGGTGCTGCTTCCAGTGCCACCAGCCAGGGGACGAGGCGGGCCCCCGGCCCTACGAAGTCACTGTCATCGCCTTTGACCATGACAGCACCCTCCAGAGCACCATCACTTGTGAGTTGGCCTTGCCCCATCCCGGGGACTTCATCCCCCTGTGAAGGGAGGGGCTGCACTGCACAGCCCAGCTGGTGACACCTCGGGGCTGACACAGGGAAGTTCATGGCAGGATGGAGGGAAAGCGACCTCTGTACGTGCTGCAAACTAAGGCACTCAGCTGTGAGACGCGTGTGGGTGGGATAAGGGCTCAGTCCCATTTCAGGAGAGAGGAACTGTAGGATGCTGCTAGCGGGATTTCACACACATACTCCTCTTAGGGAAGACTCAAGGAGCAGGAAAAGGAAAACATTCCGGCTGTGGGAAGAGAAGAGCCTATGCCTTGTGGCTATCCTTGCCCTCCTCTAACCACATGATGCTTTCAGGATGAGGCAAACAGCTCTGGTCTCCTCTCTTCCAGCTCTCCACTCGGTGTTTGGGCCTGCTGCCAGGAGGATATTAGCCGTGGCCCACTCCCACAACGCTGCCCAGGGAACCCCCCCCCTCTCCACATCAGACACCCCTCCAGTGTACGAAGAAGCTCTGCACATGAGCAGGTTCACCGTGGCCAAGGCGGGGCAGAAGGTGCCAGACCTGGATCCAGTGCCGGAGGAAAAGGCACAGGCACCCGCCGAGGGCAAGGATGCCCAGCCAGCCCTCCCAGGACACTGATGGATGTCTGGTTTTACTGACAGCACATACTGCATAATAGTTGCATGCAGAGACTAATTCAGGTGGGCAGAGTTTTAAGAATTTCAGATTAACTTCCTTAGTCAATGGAGAAGCGGGGTGGGGTGGGAAGCAACAAAAATTGCAAATATTTTCAGATCTAGCATAGTCTAATGGTTCTTTTTGACACCTCCTTCAGATAATTTCTGTTTTCCAAGCCTGTTCCTTACATGCACACAACACTAGAATCACACTTTGCATAAATAAGCAGGCAGCAGAATCAAGGTGCTGAGCCATTTTGTAGGCTAGTGATCAGCAGAGTGGCTGCAGATGCAGTCTCATTCCTCTTGCCTTTAGCCCAAGTTTCCTCGGATGGCAGAGAGGTCTTCAAAACAGAAAAAAACCCAGACATTTGCATAGGTCTATTATGACCCAATATTAACACCAAACTTCTGGAAATTGCCAATCATTTATAGTGAATTAAAAAAGACTTATGGGAACAATCTGCATGTAAATGAGAGACAGCATACATACAGACATTATGTACACAGTGTGCCCTTAATGCCCTGCAGGATACATGGAATGAACAGAGTCTGGTTCTGAATGGGATATATAGCAATTCTGAAATGGTAGTCACAAGCTCTTATATTTGAATTTAAAAATATGATATATGTACCAACAGATCAAACAAGGGGAGGGGAAAGAATACTACCTCTGAAATAAAGCTCAATCATATTTTCAATGTGTTAATGTAGTATCATTTATTAATTCCTAATGTTGCTCTTAAAACCAGCTCAATTGAAGTAAGACCATTTTAAAACATGCAAGCCATTTCTCAGATTGAATAATACGGGGGTCTCTCATGGTCAATACAAATATGAGGAACCATCCAGAAATATTAATGAAACTGGATGAACATAGATATGGCCCATCTGTAAAACCTTGGACTAGGCAGTCAGGAGAAGATGAGTGTTGAACCATGTCAGTGTTGTCTCTACCCTGGATTCAGCACCTGAAAACATTAAAGCAGAACAACATTAATATCACATGATGATTCATTCAGCCATGAATAAATTGCATCTATATGTTCATGCTGATATGAAGGCACATGTCACATCTTTTTGAAATGCCTGCACAGCCCTTCCTGCTGAAGTACCCAAACTCCCACTTTAGTTAATATGCTGGTCTCCTTTACTGTGAAATACAGAAAATACAGTTATTGTGTAGAAAAGAAGAAGAAGGACAATGTTGGACAAGGTTCAACATAGACTAGGTCCCAAACATGTTTAGGAACCTAACTGCTGTTGAGATTACAACCATAGAAAATTTTTGGGAAGGTTCATAAAATAGCTTCAGGGATAGAATAAAGCTAAATTGAACAACCAAAACACCTTTGATGATGCCCCAGACCTTGACCAGTCACAGGAATTTTGTATTTAAAGGAATTTAATGAGGGTCTTGATTTTGAGGTCACAAACTTCTTCCTAAATTGTCTAGTCATTATTAACTGTATCATTAGCAAGTGATAAACTGGAATGGAATAAGTAAAGAAGTGACATATAAGTTTATGTCCCTTCTGCTGTTACACCTTTCTTCAGTCTTAGAATTGTAGAATGGTTTGGATTGGAGGGGACCTTAAAAATCATCGAGTTCCAACCCCCCTGCCATGGGCAGGGACACCTTTGGCTAGACCAGGCTGCTCAGAGCCCTGTGCAGCCTGACTTGAAATAATAATAATTATAACTGCTTGTGGAACACCTGTTAGAGTGACCTCTTTAATCAGCTGCTCTCTGAAGTGCTGTTCAGGCCTGGCTTCACCAAGCTGCAGAACATTTCCTGGAAGGCTCTTGTTTACTCCACAGTGAAAGCCTGAAGCAAGCAGAGACATTTGAGTCCACTGAACATGTGTCAAGTACTGTCAAGCCCAGAAACTCCCGGGAAATCTTCACAGGGCTTTCCAGGAGGAACATCCAGCTCATCCTGCCAGCTGTCCTGGCATTTAACACATGATGGTCAGTCACTCTGCTCTACAGGGCAGCAATTCTGCCTAGAAATCCCAGTAGTCCCAGTGCAGGAGCAGTCATTAAAACATCTTTCAATTCCTGAAAGTCCTTCCTGCAGTCAGGCTCAGCTCTCAGACAGCCTCTTTTTCTTCCTGGACCGAACTCCTTCGTCCTTGTGAAACAGCAAATATCCTAAAGCACAAGTCCAGCTCTGAGGTGAAGCCTTTCCACATGATGTTCCCTGAGCAGCCCCAGTGCTGAGCTGCACCAGTCCCTGGGCTGCAGGACAAACTCACCCAGCTCATTGTGCCACAGGACCCCGCAGCCACACGCTCGATACTGGGGATGCAGCCTGGACTGCAGCCAGAGCAGCATCTTTTGAGTGGTTTCCCATCTCTTCTAATGCTAACACCATCAGATCTCTAGGCACATGCATACATTCCTTCCACTAATCAGGATTATTCCACAAATCAAAAAATTAAAAAAAAAAAAAAAACAAAAATAAACCAGCATACGGCAGGTGGTCCATTGCATTCCTTTTACAAAACAGCATTATTTGCAAAATGGTATTTGTAATTTGCAGTCCCATTAACTGGTCACTTTTCACAACCATTAAGTTTATGTATTGGCCACCAATGATTACAATATTTAACAAGTTGTTTTCGTGTCGGGGGTCACCCCTCCCAAGCCCCAATCTTTTCCAGTTCCTTAGGACACAACCCAAAGGGGAACCCTTTGGGATCCCTTCTCGATGAACATAGCCCCACTCCCATATTTACCATCTTAGGAAAAAACCTTTTAACACCTTTAAAACCTTTTACAAGCTTTCTATAACTTCTTACAATCTTTTACAACCTTGTACAGCCTTTCCCAAAACCCAAGCCCGTTTGAAAAACCTCTGAGCCTCACACTGCAGACTTTCTCTTAGTGCAACTTATGGGCAGGAAAAAGCCCTTCAAATAAAGTGCCTTAAGTAATGTTGTATTCTTTTTCCCAGAAAGGGCACAGTGGTCTATTCACCAGACCAGGAAATAGGAAGATCTCCCTGCAAATATTTTGGTGTGCACTGGAGTGCTGTTGATGCCTCTGGTCCACTGAGTTGGCACATCTTTGTCCCATCTGGGATACCAGAAACTGCCACCAAAAGCTGGGAAATAAACTCGTTAACCACTTTGTAATGGGTAGAAAGTTTACATAACTTTATTTTAGTGTTAGGGTGCATGAGGATAGCTCCACAGAACATGCCAGTTATCAAAACCTTTAACTATTTATACTTTTGAGCAAACAAAGAAATTAGTGTTCATTGGCTTACAAGCTACATAGTTCTCTTCATAAAACAGTATTTATCACCTATTGCTATTTATTTATTGCTTCTAGTGCAAATTAATCCACATTTTTAGTCTTTTTATTATTTATTTCTTTTTCCCAGATAGAGTGAATCTCACTTATTGTCTTTATTAGTTTCTCCTTCATCTCCAGTTTCTGTAAGTGTCTTTGGTTACAAATTCTGCATTCTTTGTGTCCAGGTATCAACAACAAATTTCTCTCTCTGGTCGAAGAGCACTGAAGCACATCAGTCCCTAAATGTGTAATTTGTTTTTCTAACACATGGGCATGACCCATAGCTTGCCTGTCATCTGTTACCCAGTTCATGGATTAAATCTCCTTAAAGCAATTCCCTCCCCACACGGCTGCACAGGCTCCTTTTAAAAGCAGTATTAACTTGTTTGTTAACAGTGCCACCCTTAGGTTCCTCTAAAACACGGAGTACTTGAGAAAAACCGGTTTTCAGAAACATCCCACTGGCCCCACTGTTGCTGCTGCTCCTTTGTTTCCACAGGGACAATGATGCTCCACCCCAACAAGCCACCCCCAATCACTGGCTGGAACAAATGGATCTCAAACTCTGCTTTGCCAGTCCGGGCTGTTGTTCTTTACTGCTGCTTTTGATCGTGCAGCAATTGGGATTGTGTTATTTAATCTCCTCATGACGTCATTTGTATGCCTTTCAGCAACTTTAGCTGAAGCTGGGCCATACAAGAAGTATGGTAAGAAAGAGCAGCCTTTTTTGTAAAAAAAAAAAAATTAAGATTAAAAATTGTAGAAAATAGAGCAGCAAGACAGCAGCCCAGAATGGACAATCCAGAGTGCTTTCCTAGAGGAAAGGAAAACATTTATACAATTAGACATTGTTTACTGGGAGTGACTAACCCTGTGCCCTCATCCAAGACCAATGTGCCCATACTGGCTCTGAAGGTGCTACAGATGCAGTGCCAAGAGAAACTGGTGACCAGTCACGAGGGGTACAGCAGAGACACCAGGCAAGGACTGTGCCATGGGTGGCAGCGAGCAGATCAGAAGCACAAGCACCTTCAGGTATGCCATCTGTGGTTTAATCACCATTCACAGCACAAAGCACAAATTTTCTAACAAAAGAGACTTTGACATGCAGAGTTCACGCTTAAAAAAAAAAAAAAA
>VZRH01007813.1:357047-408139 GCA_013397555.1 Urocynchramus pylzowi
AAAAAAGTCTGTAGAGGCAGAAATTACCCAAGGGGAAGTAATAATGAAAGAAATGTTCAAGGGAGTCCAGAGTTATAAGCAGGAGGACTGTATAGTACAGCACAGGCTGCAAACCCTGCCCCCAGGTTCTGTGCAAATATTTTTGTCTCCTGCTCCTATGGCTGCAGCATTGGCAACGCTTGGGAAATCCCTTGTAGGATGTACCCACATGACCTGCAGACACAGCAGTACAGTACGTGCTCAGAGCTGTTCTGACACTCTAGGTTAAGAAAAAATATATTGTTTTGACAGTCCTTGAAGGAGCACTTTGTGCTGGCAGCCCAGGGTAGGAAAATTAGCCAACACCATTTCCAGTTCCTCCCTCTGGCAAACGAATCCAGAACGTGGGGTTTGTCACATGCCCATGGGCTGACATTTTAACAACCCCAAGTCAGATGTTTGGGTGTTTGTCACTGCTTCTGCATGTATCATCTTCCTGCCTGTTTTGCCAGTGACGTTGTTGTTATTATTGCAGCTGAAGGAGGGAGCTGGGAATTCGGTGCCTGACAAAGTGGGGAAGCAGGAGGAGCGAGTCCTGGGGCTGTACATACAGGGGTCACCATCAGGGCAGGGAGAGACTTCACTCAGGGGATTTGCTGAGGAGAAGTCACCTAGCAATCTGCTCACAGGGCCATGTCTTTGCATCAGAACAGGAAAAAAAACTGGCACTTCTCTCTGATTTGTCATGCAAAATCAAAACCAGGTGTTACCTTAGCTGGCCTGGGAGCAGTCCTGGGGATAAAACCAACAATTCACAGGATAAGAGGAGTTTGAGATCAGTCTGTTTAAATTGCCAGAGTATGTTGGTGGATTAGGTGAAACAGGCCAGAAAACTTCCTGTCTTTTGTGCTTGAGGAAGAGGCATCACTGCAGACCTTCAGTACACATCAGCAACTGCTGTGCTGCAGGCAGTCAGGAAGCAAGGAGGCCAAACACAGGCTTTACATCAAAGTTTAATGCCATGAAACCAGAATTTTCCTTGGGTCTAAACCCTGGGGTTCCTTCAATCCAAGCTATTTGTTATGGAACTGTAAAAAATAATGCCTTCATTCTGACTCACCCCTCTGAGCTGCTCTGACCTGGCAACCATGGGAGAATGTTTACATGTCCTGGGACAGACAGAAACGTGTTGGTGGCGCTTCCTGTGCCAACCTGGTGCACACAAACTGGAGAAGGCTGGGACACACTGGCTGGTGACATTCCCACTGGGGGCTGCCTGATCCTTAGGAGATTTGGGCAGGCACCTGCTGGAACTGACCATTAGCAGGAGGTCACACTACCCCATACTAAATAAAAGTATTTGGTGTGAAAAAAGTACCAGTTATAAAAGCTTAGAAAGTAAAGGACCTGCCAGAGATTTTTGCAGACACACTTCGGCCATCCAAAAGTAGGTGTCATGATTCAGGTGAGAAAAATCACACACCTAGAAAAATCACACCTTTTCCTACCCCTGTCCATCCTCAGTCAAGACATGGGCGTGAATTAGGAAATCTGTGTCTTTTATCTCTGCCTTTGGTGTGGCCATGGAGAGTCACCTTATGCAGCTGGCTGTTCCACTCATATTCTGCTACAGCTAAAACACCTGCACAGATAAAAGATCAGGCTTGGCAAAATTCTGCTTCCTCTAGGTAAAGTATGCAAAGAAAAAATAATTTAACACAATCCAACTCATTGTCCCCAGGGTAGCAGCAATTGATTTTTGTCCTGATTTGAGCATGCTGAGCCATTCATTAATACCTGCTCTTCTGATCAGTGAGTAATTGTGAGTTGATCTACTCCTAGGGGAAAAACCCCCAGATATTGTACGTGCCAGCTGAGTAACCGGGCCGAAATTGGCTCGTTGTTTTGGCTTGTTTGCAGACCTTTAGCTGAGCGCAGTTGGCAGCACGCACCTGATGTGACACATCGCATGGCACGCCTTCTGCCACCGAGATGCGACAAACAAGGCACCGACAACGCAGATCCAGCAGCCACGGGGACGCTCCGAGAGCAAACAATTATTGCAGTGCGTGCGTGTGACACCGGGCAGCCGCAGAGAGCGCCTTCATTGGGACAAGCGGGGACACGGAGGCCTCACCCGGGGGGCCCCGACTGGGGCCGTGTTTATGACCCTGAGCCACGCTGCGGAGGGCGGGCGGCGCTCTGCTGCCTTAAAGCTGAAAAAAATTGGGTTTCGAGATTTATTGGTTTGTTTGTTTGTTTGTTTGTTTGTTTACGCATTGCGGGGCAATAAAGCGGTGCACGTCCCCCACCTCTCCCCATCCCGGGCACCGCGGCGCCTCCCCGTGACGTCAGAGCACGGCCGGCTGGGGGGGCACCTCCCCGTGACGTCAGAGCACGGCCGGCTGGGGGGNTTCCCCGTGACGTCAGGGCTCGGCTCGGCGGCGGGGGCCCCTCCGCGTGACGTCACGCCGCGGTGGGGCCGGGGCGGCGGGGCCCGGCCGTGACGTCAGAGCGGCGCTGTGTCGGGGCGGCTCCCCGTGAGGCGGGGCCGGGCGGAGCTCTGTGCGCGGGGCCGGCCGGGGCGGAGGCAGCCGCAGCAGCCGCAGCAGGAGCAGCCGCGAGCGGAGGCACAGCCCGGCGCCATGAAGTTCCAGTACAAGGAAGATCACCCGTTCGAGTACAGGAAAAAAGAAGGGGAGAAGATCCGGAAGAAATACCCCGACAGAGTCCCCGTGAGTGCGCGCTGCCAGGGCGGCCATGGCTGCGGGCCCGGGCTCGGCCGCCTTTGTTTTCCGTGCCGGCCGTCGGCTGCTGCTCGCCTTGTTGTGAGGGCGAAGGAAATGAGTTTAGTAGAGATGATCGTGATCTCGCTGCTCTGATTCAAATCCCCGGCTGCTTTTCTGCTCAGTGCGAAGCTGGGGCTGTTAATGATGCGCGAAGGGCTGCGGTGTGGGTGGGGGGTGGAATACACCTTTTTCCCTGGGATCCGCAGTAACTCCAGGGTGGGAACGCTGCTGATCTTTTTCTGGCATGCGTGGGGGTGAGCGGGGAAGGAGCTCACCCTTGTTTCTGTGAAAATGGAGATCAGTGAGTGAGCTAACCGAGTACTCCTCGTACTAAACATGGTCTGCATCCGGGTCATCTCATACGTCCCTGTTATTTTTATTTTGCTTCTGTTTGGCATGTCTTTTCGATATAGCCTTGCTCTTTTCCTTTGCATGAGCCAAAAAAATGATACTTCTCAGTCCTTTTGCCCTCCTGTTTAATCGTCCTGTGGAGAAAATGTCACTTGGAATGCAAGGTCATCTGGCTAAATTTTGCTTCCTCATTCTTAGGCCCCTTTGGAGTGCTTGAGGGAAACTTCTGGCTTCATCGATCGGAATAACTATTGGGACAAAAAAAAAAAAAGGAAAGAAATGACAAATCTAATTAAGTGTAGAGTGTTTTTTCCTTTTTAACAGACATTTTGCAAGTTTGGTTTTTTTTTTTTTCATCCCCACTGGAGAGGTCTGCCCTAGATTTACTGCACAGGTGTACTACATTCAAAAAAACTGGGGCTGCCCTGTAAAACTAATGACAAAGGGGGAACAGTTACACCCCGTGTTTTCCCTGCAGGCTTTTTTATCTTGGGAATGACCTTCAAATGGACTTGGAAAAGTTTTTGGAAGTCAGTATTGGGGTGCCTTTGTTCGCTCTGTTTTTGGGAGGCCTGGCATAGCATAGGTTGAGCATGCAGCAGGTCAGCTTGAAGTGTGTGGGGTTGGGTGTTTATGATGAGGTCCAGCAAGAGACAAGGTGTAAATTGAAGATTACCCTGGCAGATTGCACAGCAGGCCCTGACAAATGTGTCAGGAAGAACCCTGTGGGGAGCCCAGGACGAGGCCCAGTCTGGCAGGAGGTAAAGGAGGTCAAGATAGGGGGGGCATCAGCAGAACTTTGTAAAGAAAACCAGGACCAGAATAACAGAGTGTGCTGGAGTTAAGGTTAATTGGAAATCATGCACAGCAAGGCCCAGATGTGAATTATTAAGGATAGCCTCTTGTCAGAGTTGCATACAAAGACATGAATGCAGCACTCTGTTCTTCACATCACTTCTGTGCCTGCCCTTCCTGACAGCAGGATCCTTGAAGATGTCATCCTTTTGGCTGCCTACGCTGCAGTGCCATGATACATCTCAGCATTCTGATGAGATTTCACTGCCCTGCAGTATCACAGTCACCACTCAACAACAACCAAAACGTAGATAGTCTGTGTTCTACCCTTGGGGTTTTCCTTGTAGGTTTTTTTATGTATGTGAAGGGTTTAGTGCTTCAGAAGAGATAACCTGCATTATCCAGCAAACTGACTACAGTTGCCAGTCAGATTAGCAAAGCACCTCCATTCCTTCCGTGCATCTTTGCAGGAGGGAGATGTCTCTTAAGATCTCTTAAATCAGTGGTGATCTGATTTAAATCTATCCTAAATCTTTCCTGTGGGCTTATGAGCCCCAACACTCACCTCATTCTCATAGGCATGACTTCTTTTCCTTTATTATCCAGTGACCAATCTACGATCCCCCTCCTTCCTCCCCAGCTCCAGTTAGGGTAGTCACAACAAGCAGTTTAGCTTAGTAGTTTTTTAAATTGGAGGCAAAAACTAAAGGTTTCTCCCCACTGCAGCTTATTGTGTTAGATACTGCTTTGTTTGGCTGTGCTGGTAAAAAATGTGAAAAGTGCTGTTGCTGTTCAGTGAGATTGTGGTACTGTCCTTCTCTCACAGCATTTATTAAACTGCATCTTGTACAGAAATGCATGTCCTACCTCAGACTGCCTGAAGGAGCTTGAGTGCCTTGTGCTAACTTAGGTACTTGAAAATCTTGAAGTAGCTGAGGCAACCGTGTTTCTATTTTAAAATCAGCCATGGAAATTTCAGGGGGTTTGGCTGTGCTGGCCACATTCAAATGGAGCACAGGGAAAAGGTGTCCTAGTTGGTTCCTCTCTGGTGTGAGATATTTTGTATGCACTCACTTGGCTCTAGAAGGATTCAGGTTAGCACAGCACCTTGTCCAGGCTAAATACACCAAACTCATGGTAACATTTTGTTCTGGCATGGTGTCTTACTGGTGGGGCAACATCATTTTGGTTCCAAAGAAGGCTTAGTCCACAGCAGTCCAACCTTTTCTCTTACACAACAGCTGTATTTGCTGATTTGGGTTACCAAAGAGCTATGGGAGCATGGAACCCTTAGAAATGAGTCCCACAGTGTTGCAGGTGGAGTATTTACAATTTTGGGGCCTAAGGAAATTAAAAAGTTTAGGAAGTTCAGAAAATCCAGCTTTAGATTTAGTTCAGGTGGTCAGAATGGCTTCTGCAGAACAGCAAGCCACATAGATTGAAACGTGATGTTTCTTTTACCAGTTCAAAGATACACATCAGGAAAAAAAGTCTGCAGGTTTTTTTCTGCACAAACACAATAGTTCCAAAGGTTTCAATGGAAAAAGGAGATCAGGTCACTTTGGAATAATTCCTGCTTCTGAGGTAAATATTTTGCCTAGCTCTGCTAACAAAAAATATCTTTTAGCAAAAGACCTCTTGGTCTGTTTGATCTTAAAGCTGCTGAGTTTTGTATTTTTCTTCATTAGAATATAAGGAAATTAGTATTTTGTGTCAAGAGGTCTCAGTGGGTCCAATTGCCCAGATGGTAGGCTGGTTATAATTATTGTATGCTTACTTGATTAAGGAAATGTCCATAGCTGTGTGAAATACGGATAATAAAGAATATGAATTTCAGAGTAGATGATAACTCCTGAAGAACTGGAGATCAAAAAAAAAATCCCCAATGAGCTGTAGTTTCTCTTTAATTCTTTGCTTCATTCTAGAGCACTTGGTGTTGGTGACAGTAGAAATTAGGATGTGGGACTACTGGGAGTAGGGCTGATTTTGTGCAAGGCAGTTTGGAGCTGTAACCTGGAAACATTTTAACTTGTGTTCATGTATTAGCCTCCTGACACTTCTTCACACAAAATTAACCTGAATTGGGAACATCAAGGTGTCCTATTTTTTTTTTTTCTCAGCCATTATGGTTTATTTTTATGTCTGTTCTGGACTCTTTTTTTCACTCACCATGCTTTCTGCTGCAGGCCTGGGCTCCCAGCATACCTGTTGGGAGTGATTTTAAGTTGTCTTCTGTTCTTCTTCTTTAAGTCATCTCATCTGTGTGTTCTTTAATGTTGTGTATTTGTTACAGATTAAATACCTAAAGGCCTGGTAGCACCATCAAAGGGTAATATCCACTGATGCTTTTTGGATCATTTTGGTGTATGATACTCATAATGTGTTTCTTGCTTTCTCTCTCTCCAGGTAATCGTGGAAAAAGCACCAAAAGCCAGAGTACCTGACTTAGACAAAAGGAAGTATCTCGTGCCTTCTGACCTCACAGGTAACAATGTCTACCTCCTTTCTTCTGATTTTCAGTGAGAGGGTCTCAGAAATGCTTTTTACTCTGTGGTCAGAGAGAAAGAAAATATCCATACAGTCTCAACATCTCGTTTATCTGCTGTCCTTGTTATATTTGTACCTTATAGCCTGGATTACAACATGCAGAATTCTCTGAGATCTTTTGAGGTATCTCACTGGCTTAGCTAGCATGTCACAGCTGAGTTCTAACCATGACAACAGTGACTAACTAAATTGTGTATCATGGGCAGTGTCACCACCATTCAATGATGACCTAGCTGCAGAGTTGCCAGAGGCTGTACTCTCGTTGTAGGAAGAGACAGGTTCTTGCAATAGTCCCATCCCTTTTCCACCCCTGTGGCTGCAGTCATAGCTGCAAAGTTCTTTTTCTGAATGATGATGGTGATCTTGAGTGTGATTACATCTGTTTTTATTTCAGAACATGAATGAGTTAAAGGAACGGCATTTTTTCTTGCAGTATTTAATGGACTGTGAAAAACTTTCTTGTGCAACATAGTTCAAGTAAATAATAAGGATTTTTTTTTCAGGAATGATATAATCATTTACACCAAGGCTAAATTCTCTAAGGTGTATTTGATCTGTAGGATTTAAAGGTTAAGCTGGTTAAAGGTCTTCCCACCAATCCCCTCAGTAGAGCATTTCATACCATAGTAGATGGAGTGTGGACTTAGAGGGGACATGGTGTGAGGTGTGTACCTGAGAAACTGCCAGCTCTGAGTGGATTGGATGCTCATGTGGTTGCAGTCACGAAGTTACTGCTTTCTTGTATTGCTTTTTTTCCTGCATTGTTCATTTTCCCCTACTTTTTGTATACAGCATGTGACTTCCACCACCAAAAGAAAACAGCCATGGTTAGGGTTAAAATACAAAAATAAACAGCAACAACAACAAAAAAACTCCTTCAACATTGCTTCTGCATCTTAAGGCATTCTTTGTTCCTCTTCAGTTGGTCAGTTCTACTTCTTAATCCGAAAGCGGATCCACCTGAGGCCGGAAGATGCTTTGTTCTTCTTTGTCAATAACACCATCCCTCCCACCAGTGCTACCATGGGCCAGCTGTATGAGGTAAGCCTGGCCCTTTTCTCTTGCCTCACGTTGGCAAGAACAACATCCAGAAGTGCCAGTGGTTTCAGCATGGTCACAGATGCCTGAACACGGGGACCCTCTTGCCCTGAGCTGTATCCTGTCACCTGGTGTGGGGAGTTCCATCCCCCAGTTAGGAGCCTGGAGAACCTTATCAATTCAACTAGTTGTTTGCTAGTTGAAAGGGTTGTGGCAAATAGTTGCCCCAGCAGTGATATATTGCTCCTACTACTTTAACAAAGTATTGAAATAAACCACTTCCTTTTCAGAGGAAGGATTGGGGCTGGGGAGGGTGGAGGACATAGGTTTTGCTGTGTATACAAAAGAAATTTCCTTTTAGCCTGTAAAAGTAAGTAAAAAGCTAGTAAAAGGGCCACTATCACTGGGCATCCATCTGTCTGTAAATACTTCCTTGGGGAGCACTTATTCTTTGTCTAGAATTACTTTTTCGTCACTTGTACTGTGTAAGTGAGGATTAAGTATATGCTGCCCACTATTTCTACTCAGCAGTGTTATTTGATCAACCTTAAAGGCATATTGGATGCCCATTTTTCTCAGTCCTGTAGCCATTATATCAAGGGTGGTTTGCAGGCTGGATTGATTTCTCCTTGATTTCTCCTTCTGCTGGGTGTTTTAATAAAAAAGCTCTGGTGTGGTGCAGTGAGTCTTGTTTGTCCTGTCACTTTTTGACAGTAACTGGACACTTCATCAGTCTGTGCACTGATGAAGATAATAAAAGATAACACAGGCAGGGTGCTTTTCAAATCTGAACATGTCAAAGGAGTGTCTGATTGTCTAGAGCTGAGGTCAGATCTCTGTTGCTGGCACTTGGCAGAATTTTTGTGTCAGTGAAACCACTTAACATCTCAGCTCTACTACTTGTATGTAAAACAGGACTTAGAAATACAGCCACTTGTCAAAGTGTTCTGAAAAATTGAAAATACCATCTAGAGGTGATTTTTGACTTGTTAAATCCTTCCAAGTCTCTCTCAATCTTAAGACCATACTACTGCTGAGATACTGGTGAACAGTCAGAGCTGTTTCTGTTGCATGCTTGCAACACAGCCTGGCTGTGGCTCTTCAGGTAAATTCCCTGTGTACAGGAATGTGTCCTGCCTGTGTGTAAAAGCAGAGCTTTGGCCAGAGTTCTCTCTGGTCTTGGGAAGCAAAGCCTTCGATGTAAACAGAGAGGTTACAGTGAAAGGGAAGTTACCTGATCATGTTACAATGATCTCTGGGTTGAGCTTTCTTGCTCAATTTGCAGTGAGTTTCCAGCTTTGGCTCCTCACTTTGTCCCTTTGTCCCCTGGCAGGATAACCACGAGGAGGACTATTTTCTCTATGTGGCCTACAGCGATGAGAGCGTCTATGGCAAGTGAGCAGCAGCCCCGCAGGCAGGCAGGCTGGATGGACTGATGGAATGGATTGGCAGGGAGGGGGTTGCTGGAGAGGCTGGAGGAGGATGCATGAGAAGAGAAAAAGAGAACTGGAAGTGAACCACATGCACAATGTCATCAGCTTCCACGCATTAATTATAACCATTATTTTTTAAATTGAGGGGAGTCAGGGTAGGGGAACAGGGTGAACTTGAAGACTAACGAGAGGTTCCACACTGGGGGGTGGGGAAACTCCACTGTTCACAATTCTTCTTTTGCCACAGCTGGAAGTAGTTAGTGCTGGAGGCTGCTAGACAAGCCAGTGTAGTGAAGCTCCAGGAGAGTGACTGGGCAGGATGGCCATTTTCATGTGACCCTTTCATTGGATGAAGAAGGCATGCCATGTATTGTACACTGACCTTGTCTTGTCTTGTCCATGGCTCCCATTCTGTGAAATACTTCACTCTGCCCACACAAGGCTGTCCTGTGCTGACAGTCTTCACTCCAACTGCTACCTGTGAATTGTTCCAAGGATATTGTGTTTCCCATCATTTCCATCAGTATTAGAAGGGCTGGTAGCTCTGTCCATCAGTATTAGAAGGGCTTACTCTGAGGGCTGGGAACTCCTCAGCTGTGAGACGTGAAGGTTGGGGAAGGGAAGGAAAAATTCTGCTTTTTTTTTTCCTTTGTTGCTTTAATTGCAACTGCTGGACAGAAGAATGACCCTTTTGTTCTTTTCAGTGTAGTCAACTGATAAACTCGTAAGCACAGGGCTAGAAAGGACTTCAAGAGCCCACACCAGCTCTGAGACAGGACTGAGTATCCCAAACATGTCCACCATGGCTGCTCATCAAACTTGTTCTTACTGAACTTCAATGAGGAAGATCCTGGAGGCTGCTGAGATTGTCTGTTCAGTTCCTAGCTAGCCTAAAAGTGAGATTGCTTTTCTTGATACTTAACTTTAGTCACCCTTGCTGTGCATTAAGGCAACTAACTACTAGTGGTCTTGTTTTTGGTGAACACAGAAAATTATCTATCAGTGTTGTCCTTGTACCAGTCTTCTGCAGATTTGAAGATGGCAGAGTTCCTGTGGGATTAGCCTTCCCTTCCCTGTCTCACCCCTGTACAGCCCTTGCACCACATGCACAAGTGTAGGAAATCAGTCACTGCCACATGTGTTCTGCTGGCTTTTTGTGATTGGGTAACAGTGCCTCTCTGTGCCACAAGAGAGGTTCTTTTATACTTGAAGGGAAAAGGGAATAGATAATCTGTAGATTTTTTTTCTTATTTTGTTTTAAGCCAGTGTTGTTCTTAGAAGGGTGTCAGATGGGTGCTGTCCTGTGCAAGCCTTATGCTGTCATGCCAAAGCAGTTTCTTCCCAGTGGCACGAGCAGCAGGTTTTCCCATTACTGCTGTCACTATGATGAAGGAGTAGGTCTTGGAGAGTGAGCTGACTTTCAGGAAAATTCTGGGCTCTTACCTAAAAATCAGAGAAGTAGGCCTGAATTACTGTAAACATTCCTACATTTAAAAGAGGGACCAAGAGGGAGGAAAAGAGAAGAAGGATGGAGAATACAGGTGAATTCCAAATTAAGTTGAAGGCGTTTGCTCTATTTACTTACCTGTAAAGTTACATCACCATTCCCTGTGTTCCTCAGGAATGAGAAATCAAGATGAGTGCTCCTCTGAGTGTGGGGAACAGGAAATCAGGTTTCAGCCTTCTCTGACTGTTGTTACATGGAGGTGCACGAGGCAGGAGAGCTGATGGGAGTGTCAAGTGGGAGTTACTGGCAGAACCCTGTGAAGATCAGGGAGGGCAGCAGGGTGGGGGGGGAGGGTTACTGCCTGTGTGGGATGGGAAGTACCAGAAGAATGGGAGAGAAGGGAGGAACCACAAAGGATGCAGAGTAGTCAGAATGGGCAGACAGAAAATGAGGGCGCAGATGATGAAGTGGTTGGCATAATATCCCCAGTATTGCATCCTGAACTTCAGGTTTGCTGTTCATCCTGTGTTCATCTGGAATAAATGTGTTTGGATGAGTTGGACCTACTGCCAACTTGGATAACTTCAGTTTCTGCCTGCACTGCTCAGTCTCTCTTTTAGACTCGCTCTCCTTCAATTACCAGGCTTTCTTCACATCCTTTGGGTGCAAATCTGCATCAGTCTCTTGTTTTAGGAAGCTCTGAATATTCTGAAGCAGAGAACAGACCCAGGAGGCTTTCTAGGATAAAAGAGAAGACACAGGCAGATGGTGTGCATCTCTCTGCTGCTGTCCCACTTGTTCATGCCAAGCACGTGGTTTAGCGCACTCAGGGGAGAAAGAGTTGGCATCTCAGGTGCTTGGTTTTGTGTCCAGTCCTCCCCTCCCACTGCTGGGTTTAAATGACACGTGGGACTAATCACAACTGTTTGTTACGTGTAGAGTTTACGATTTAATTTAGTTCTTTTACAGTTCTTTCAACTGAATTGTGGCATTTCTGTTTTTGTGCTAGTATTGTACAAGGTAATGATGGTAATTTTTTTGTGTTGGTTAGCTGCAGGTTCTTGTAAAATAAAGTTCAGACTAGAGCTTAATCAACTTACCAATAAAGATGCATTTGAAAATCACAGGTTGGTCCAAAATGGATGACTAGCATTTCTTCCCAGTCTGGGCTTATAAATGAAGAGACAGAACTTTGCGTGAACTCTTGCTGCTACTTTTTCCCACAACCCCAGGTTTACTCTGTCCTGTCTACCAGGACAAGTCCCATCTCTCCTATTTTTGGTGGTATTGTCACATACATACCTAGCTGTGTCTTTCTATGCCACCAGTGAGGCCTTTAACTAGACCTGGATAATGTGAGAAAGTCTTAAGATGTATAATGAATACACTGATGCTTTTTCTGCCATTTTAAGGCCTTGAACAGTGATGGGCCCTCGGGGGCAGCACCAGCCCTGCCCATCCCTGCCAGGCACCGTGGGCCACCTGTCCCGATGCCCGTGACCCAGGACTGTTTGTGTCTGCCCTGGTGCTGTCCCTTCAGCCCCTCAGGATTGTTTGTGTCTGTCCTGGTGCTGCTGCAGCAGGGCTGGCCTGCAGCTGCCCTCATCCCTGCACAGCCATGAGCCCCCTGAGGCCCTGCCCTCAGCCCTGCACAGCCATGACCCTGCTGAGGCCCTGCCCTCAGCCCTGCACAGCCATGAGCCCCCTGAGGCCCTGCCCTCATCCCTGCACAGCCATGAGCCCCCTGAGGCCCTGCCCTCAGCCATGCACAGCCATGAGCCCCCTGAGGCCCTGCCCTCAGCCCTGCACAGCCATGAGCCCACCAAGGCCCTGCCCTCAGCCCTGCACAGTCATGACCCTGCTGAGGCCCTGCCCTCATCCCTGCACAGCCATGACCCTCCTGAGGCCCTGCCCTCAGCCCTGCACAGCCATGACCCTGCTGAGGCCTTGCCCTCAGCCATGCACAGCCATGAGCCCCCTGAGGCCCTGCCCTCAGCCCTGTCTTCACCAGGCTCTGGCAGGCCAGCAGGATTCCTGCCTCGTCCCCTATGGATGAAACTTGTCACCACCTCTGGCTGTGCCCCACTGCCTCTGGTGGGTGCTGTAGGACAAGTCCCATGTGCTGTACCAGCCAAGTCCCCACGGAGCCACTCGTCCTTCCTGTGTCAGCAGCCCAGGCTGAGGTGGAGCTCACCATGGGAAGAAGTGGGAGAGACCCAGGATGTCCACCATGCCACAAGGTCCTCTAAAGGTAGGAGAGCAAAGATAAGGAAAGCTGGGATTCCTTGAAAAGGAAACCTGCAGTAGTGACTGCAGTAATGAGGCTGCTTTTCCTTGTGGATATTTGTGCACTGAGGGGGAAGGAGACCTGCTGGGAGCTGGCAAAACCAGCGGGTGCCATTTGTTCAGCCCCATGACTCCAAGCCAGGCTCTGGCAGTGCGTGAAGAGGAGAGGGATGCATGCTGTCATCTGGAGAAGCAGTGACAGACATACCACTTCTTACTCCTCCCTCCCTCCTTCCATGTCACCTGTGGTTTGTGTGGGTCTCTCTGGCGAGGGGGCAGGAATGGGCCATGGGGATGCTCCAGGGGGACCATTGGCTCCAGCCCTGTGCATTGAGCAAGGGAGTTGCTTGGAGTGATAAAGTCAAGAATTACAGCACTGAAATCCACAGAAATAAAATTTGCTATGCTTAATAGGACCTTCTCTTCCCACTGCATACAGAGGGGAGCCACTGTGAGAGCTTCTGTTGCTGCACCTGAGGGAGAGGCAGTAATTCATCCTGCATTGGAGCCTGCCCACAGCAGCAATTTCTGTGCTCATATCCACCACTGTGACTGAAACAAGCTGCCCCTGTATGGCAGAAAGGTGCTGTTACTACAGCCAGATGGGCATAGATGCAGCTAAAAGCATACACTATTAGCTGAAATAATTTGAATTTCAGTTTCAAATACAGTAAAGATTTTTCCTGTCTGGATTTTGATATTGTCTGCTGGCTCAGGTAGAAAAGTGATAAAATGTATATCTAAGTAGTCATCTCCTACTCCTCCTCTCACCCCTTTCCTAGGAAAATGGTGCCACAGATGTTTATACCAGCCATGCTACTTTGCATGTTTGTATCAGGGCCATTGCTGAGAGGCACTAACACAAAATGTGCAGGCCAGTACATTGCTGAATGTAATTTACCTGGTATAAATGTAGAATATTAGCTTGTGCTCCAAGGCTGCTTTATTTATAACCTTTGTTCTGTGGGTTATAGAAATGATATTAAAGCAAGGCCTGGGGGAAATTATAAGCTCAGCTGGTTTAGAGAGGTTAAATAATTAATACTCTGCCTTGGTCACTATCACTGCACCTAGGATCCTTTCTCCAGTCATCATCCCGATGCTTTCCTTTGAAGAAAATATTTTCCTGGAGCAGAGACTAGCCAAGTTAAGAGATCACTTATTTTGGGGCCTTACAACATCACTGTGAAGGACATATCTGGACTAATATAGAAAATCCCACATCATGCTAAACACTGATGTTTTCACTTCCATAAAACAGTCATGTCTGAGATGAAAGATGTCTGAGATGATACACTGATTAAAATGGAAATAAGACTACCAGAGGGAGAAAGTCCAGCTCCTTGTTGTCACTCAGTCTCAGATGATTGCTTCCCCAGGGTGAGGCACAGAGAGGGATTGGAGAGCTCACTGCTGGCATGGCACTTCCAGGACTGACAATAGCAGAGCACAGCTGACCACAAACAACAGCTGCCCCAGCACTTGATGCCAATCTTTAGGAGGTGCTTGTGTTCCTGGAAGCTTGCAGGCATCCCACAGTACAGCTCAGGCCTGGATATCAATCAATGTGTTATGGGAATTAATTAATACTCTACTGAAAAAGGTGGGTCTTGCAGCACCTTTCCATAAAGGAAGGGTCTGATTCTCCCTGGTTTTGCACTCTGGCCAATGCCACCTGCATGTTGTACTGTTCTTTGAGAATTAAAAGATTGTTAATAAATGCTGAAAACAGTTATACATGGAAGCAGGGGGAGAACATAAAGGTCCTAACTTTCAAGTGAGGACATTGCTAGAACTGCAATAAGGTGGAATGTACTGAATTATTAGCTGCAGGAAAAACTGATCTGATTCATTTCCCAACCACTCTTTATTCCCCCCATGTCTGGGAGGAGTTTTTGTCAGAGCTCAGGACCCTGTCTTGGCTTTTTGTCATAAGCCTCTCTTTATCACTTGAGCTGCCTCCTGCAGTGTCCACACACCATTTAGAAAACTAGAGAGTTTTCAGGAGGTAGCAGTGCTTGTGCCTCACTATCCCTGAGCCAATGGATATAACCTTTTCAGGTTGATAAAACCTTGGGTTTGCTAGCTGGCTATTTGACCCCTTTACAATTTTCCACGTAGCAGCAGACCTTGAGGTCAGTGAATGTAAATCCCTACATTAATAAATCCCTATAGGGATATAGGATATATTTGCAGAGGATATAACTCTCTGCTGTTTACTAGGGCAAAAGCATTCCCATTCAGTGTTGCCAGCACATGTGGCAAGTGTCACAGCTGCCACCAAATCTGCAGACTGTTTTATTGCTGCTGAAAACCTGGCTTTGCTCTCCCAAACAGGAGAGCAAAGTGCTCAGCATTATGGATGCTGTTCCCAAGGATGGAGCACAGGGGGTGACAAGAGTGTGGCAGCTTCCTGCAGAACTTGGGAGGGTTTCCCAAAGTGTCAGGGAGATCAGGAGTTCATGGTTTATACACTTGTACAAAGAGAGTTCTCCTCCTTGGTGTAAACCCTTTACCTTTTCTTTGCCTCTTGTGTCCTGTGGTATCCTGCTATTCCTGCAGTAGTACCTGCCCTTTTCCCAGCAAGATTAGCAGAACAGAAAGCTTCCCCCACCCTCTGGTGACCATCCAGCCACCTTCTCTCTCAGAGATGACAGAAGGCTGAGGTGTTCTCTCATGCAGCAGCCATCCCCCATCTCATGACCTGGGCTTCAAAGACATTTTGCAGCCCCTGAGCAGGGCTGAAAATGCCTCACATCCCACAACATTCCCACAGTGAATACACACCTGTGAACACACCACCTTGCTCACACACCCAGAAGTGTGGCTACTTCCTGTACTTTATTTCCTGTACACCACAGCATGTTCATCCCAAGCATGCCTGGAACACAAACACATCCACCTTTTCTGCCACACCTCCCACCACAGAGTAGAACAGTGAAACACAGGGTGGAAAAAATGCATGGAGTTATACACATGGGCTTCAGGTGATTACAGAAAAACTTGCAAGTGAAAAAGGAGGGAAAAAAGAACCTGTAGCACTCAGAAAAGTCTACAGCCACTAAAGTGCCCCTCATCTGTGGAATGCAAAGGATGCCAAGAAAGCACTGTGCCACAGGAAACCCTGAAAGAAGGAAGCCCACTACACACAGCCATATTTCAGCGGTGAAGAACCTTGAAACCCCCCCTCTTTCCCTTTGCAACTGAAGGTGAAAATTAGAGTCTGAAAAAGCAGAACCCTTCTGACTAGGACTGGATTGTGTTGGGATGAAAAGAGGGAGGCAAAGCTGGTGTATTTTCAGTTTGTGGCATGCAGATGGAGGTAGTAGCATGGTGGAACAAGGTGTGGGAGGGGAGTGAGGACAGACGAGTGAGGAGACTGCAGGATATAGATGAACCTGGCAGAACTGAGTGGGAGGCCCAGCACTGAAGTAACATATTGATTTCCAAGGCAGGAGTGAAAAGGACTTAAACTAATGCCAATAGTATTGCAGAAAAAAGCTCCTCAGATTAAGTGGGTGGCTGCTCCAACAGGCATTCAGGCTGCAGGTACAGGACATCCTAAATGCTTTTGCCTGGTGTCACATAGAAAACTTGTGGCAGGGCAAGGGAGGGAACAGCTCACACAAGGAGGATCCTTCTTTTTCTTTAGAGATGTTCTGAGCCCAAGAGCAAAATGAGCATATGATTGAGAGAGTGGTATCATTATGCAGATATGCTGGCAATCAAATAAAGTATTTAGGAAAGAAAAAGAAGAAAACAATGGGTAATACAAACCTTTTAGAATGGGAGCCAAGAAAAGGCAGGAGTGAAGCTGCAAATCACTAAAACTGTATATAATAAAAATGTAAATAATAATGGTGTATATAATGAATCTGTAAATGATGTATATAATGATGATGATGGAGAAGGTCGTAATACAGATTAGAATCTGAAATAAGTATTGCTCCACTTTCCAGTGGTTGTTCAGATGTAACATTGGAATATTTTAGATCTCACTCAGTGCATTTTTTTCCAAGGAGCATACAGCAGAAAATGAGCAGTGACAGGTCTGATCATATTTCATTAGTTTGCATGCTATTACTTCACACTTATGTACAAAATTCCATATGCCAGTCTCAGTTCTTTCAGAAATTATCTATTCAGTGGCCCCATGAGGTAGCTCTTACTGTCTCCAGCCTGCTGCTGGGGAAATGGAGGTGAGACATGTGGACTGGCTTGTCTCAAGGCCATACAATGAAACAGAGTCAAAAAAAAAGCCTTGTCTCTCTGATCTCTAGAACTTCTAATAACAAGCTTCTGCTCCTTACATAGCACAATTTGAAATGTGGATTCTGTACATTCATAGATCTTTCATTAATGAAAGAACCCCCTCATTAGCTCTAGGAACACAGTGTTGTAACATTTTGATGTTCTGCCATTTGTGGACTAGAAAAGCTCTGATTTATTTGCCAGAAGCAGCAACAAAAAGGTTGTTCCTCCTCTTGACATACAGCCAAGGAAACACTGCTGAATTGTCTTTGAGCAACAGCTCTCTGCAAAGCTCATTGATACATTTATCTGTGCCTTCTTTCTCTGGAACAAAATAGAAATCACAGTGCAGGCCTGGGAAAAAAAAAAAAGGCTCATTTTGTTCTTGTCATTTGAATTTTGCTGGATTTTTGGCAACTTTAAAGTATTTAGTATCTGGTCTCCCATTTTACTATGAACATGTTTCATAAACTTTGCAAATTTTGACTGTTCCAGAAGGCAGAACAAAGTGGCTGTTTGGGCCAGTTTTTGAGCTCTTGAAAAATCACAAAGCTGCTAAGTCAGGTTCATATTTCAGCATCTTTTTTTTTGTTGTAATATTTTCTCATATTTTTTCCAGAAAGCAGAAAACCCACACAAGTAGGGCATCCCATGCAGAAGGAACTGTAATTTGACATGGTGCACTCACACTTCTCTGGACTCAGTTGTTGTAGGCCAGTTGCTACCATGGCTTGGACGTTTTCTCTGCTTTCTGCAGTTGGTGTTGGGTTGTCCAAACTACAAAATTACAAAATTTAATCGCCTCTGCAAAGAATTCTGGGTCAGAGCCTGCTCCCCAGGGAGGATCTGAACATGCCACCTGGTCCAGCAGCATATGCTTGAACAAGATAATAAAGAAACAATTCTAAAAAGAAAGTAAGCTGTGCTGGGCAATTCAGAGTGAGGTAGCAACAAGAAAAGAACACCACTCAGTGACTAAAAATCTAAGCTTTGCTTGCTGAAGGAGATGATTTAGTGGGTGGCTGGCAATTTCTAGCTGTGAAACACAAACCCACACATATAAATAATCCAACTGAAAACTCTATTTGTGTCTGTGAGGGGTACCAGGGGCAACAAGTCTGTATTGAGCAGGGTTTCTGTAGCAAGGCTACCAGGGTGCCATGTGCAGGAGCTGCCTCACAGCTGCTTCCAGCTAACTTTGATATGGATGTGAACAGCCCAGGATGCTTCAGAAACCTCAGCCTGTCAAAACCAGACAGAAGATCCCCAACAGAGAATGTGATGCCCCTGCTCAAGCAGATTTAAGAAAGAGCAACACCCAGAGCAGGGACACACCTGAGGGACTGTGGTTTGTGGGAAACCCGTAGCAGAGCAGAGGAAAATGAGCCAAAGGCATGGATTGTTAGAGAGAAACCACTGCATTCCAGCCTCAGCCTCCTGCACTGCCCACCTCATCCTTGAAGGGACTGGGAGAAATTGAGTGTAATGCATGTAAGTTGGGACCAAGAAGGTCTCAACCTTCCTGGGAGTGGTGTTGGACTGAAATTGAGTTGGGAGGAACAGAGGAAACAAAAAAGGTGTTTACCTAAATATTTGTTTAATCGTTTAGTTTTTCCTTTTTTTTTTTTTTCTCCTAAAAGGCCAAGTCAGTAATCAAAAATTTGCTCTACTTGGTGATAAATTAAATTAAATTCTCCAAGTCAAGACTGCAAGGGCCATGACAAGTGCCCTTACTCCACCTGGTAAAACTGGCCAAGAGCAACCTGTTGGCACAGCTTGTTCATGTACCAGTTCCAACTCAAGTTTAGCCTTCTGTGTGATGGGGTTCCTGCCCTCAGTAACAATTGTTTTACTGCCTAATGCAGGTGGCCAGAAAGTCATCAATTTCATCATTTTCAGGTCAGGCAAGGCTGCTTTAGATTTCTCCACATGTTAATTAATGATCATTTCTAGTGTCACTAATATGTTACAGTGATGTGAGGTTGTTACCAGTTCCTCTGTGTTTCTTTCTGATCTGTACCTGAATTATTTGGAACAGCAAGGATGTAGTTCAGAGCCTTGGGTGAGCATTCCCCCAGCAGCTGTTTGTGCTTTCCTTGTTTTCCCCAGGACTTAGCAGATTCAGGTCTCATTTTGTCTGAGTGATAGTTCTGGGCAAGTTGCATCACATGACAAGCCTAACTTCCATTTCCAAAGGATCTCAAAGCAATCTACAGAGACTGATACTGAAATGATCATCCTGGTTGTGGAAAGGCAGCTGTTCTTCAAGCTGCAGAAAACAATCACAGATCACCTACCTACAGGGTAGGAAAAGCATTAAAACCTCAGGGCTCTGAAGCAGGGGAGGGGGAATACTGTCTGCTGGAACTGGATCAATACTTGCAGAAATACTGAGGATAATTCATTCATGAGCATAGTTTGAAAATAATATTCTGTTTCCAAATGGCATGGTTTTGATTGGAAAAATGAAAGATGTAAGCCATGCATAATGTGGGAGTTTTGAAAGCAGTAAAAATGAAAGACTAACTTACATAAGGAAATAGCAGAGAAAAATTATATAGGGTGGCTACAATTTGGTGATCGTATGGTTTCTGTGGAGTTTTGTACTGCCTCTTAAAAAGTACAGAAAAAGAGATGGGTTCAACTAGTCTAACCTAGTGTGAGATAGAAAACCCCCAGTTATTCTGGTTTTTCACTTTCAACAACTATCATAAGCTTTTTCTATTAAGAACTCATGTCTTAGTCAAAGGACTCAAATAACCACTGCTTCTGTAAGATATTTATTTGTCTGCCTGGTGGGGTGTAGGAGCTGTGAACCTCCAAAGTGTGGAACAGAGATTGAAAAGTCATCAGATGGGACAGATTCAATAATGTTAGTGCAGGACCTAAGACCACAACATTAACTAGGATTCACTGCTATGAAATTTAGACAAAAGTTTGTCAATCCTGTCAATTCTGTGGAACTATTTACAGTGTAAAGGAGAATAACTGTATCCTTCCAGCTGGATAACAATGACAAAGGAACTAATACACTTCTCTGGAGCAAGAAATACCAAGAGCCTTTAAAGGTTAGGAAAGAGCATCAAAGGAGCCTTAAGAATTTACACTAGAAGAAAAATTTTAGCTGTTTGTTTCTGCTTTCACTGGCATTACAGAAGAGCTTCAGTTTGGGTTTTACCAGAGCATTCTCTGCATCTAAAATCTGAGACAAGATTCTGCTCTAGGCTACATTCCTGGCAATGAGATTGATAGAGCTGCACAGAAACATTTTGCCTAGCCTGTAAGCACCAGTTTAAAAATCTCTCTCCTTCCCTGGCATCAAAACAAGTAATTTGATAAAATCAGGTTTCCTTTAAGCATTTTTTCCCCCTGGAGAATGTAACACTAATCAAATCTATTTCATAAAAATACTTGGGAATTTGAAAGAAAAAATAAACAACAGAACAACAAAATTAATTAGCAGGTGTGACTCACCTACATGCTTTATTTGATGTCAACTGACAAGACTCTAGTCCAGAAGTAATGAAAGAAAAATTTAAAAGGAATTTAAATTAATTGAAAATATCAAAATTCATGTCTGCAGAAACATTACATATAATTGGAAGTTTATTTCAAACATATTACTTGCTGCTAGTTAATTACTGTTGCAAAGCATATTTTAAAGTTCAAAGAGCTAAGAACTGCCAGATCTGGCAGCATCTGCTCCTGTAGGAAGTTGATAAGACAGGGTTTTTTTACACACATGATATTTTCTTCTGCTTTCCAAACTAGCTGCATAAAATAGGACCTATTCTTAGAAGTTCTCAGCTGAAAATCCGCTGAAAGTTCCTCCCCAAACCACAATAGTGGAATTAATGGATATTTCACCCCTCTAATACCCAAAATATTGGCAATGCAAAAGAAGTCAGATCACAGTGAAAAATTCCCTTCTTTCTCTGTGATTAATATTACTAAACAAAATAGACTAGAGATACAAATTCTTTTAAAAGTGCCTATTATCTAAACTGTTTTTTTCTGCAGGTTTTTTTTTTTTCCCAACACTGTATACACAGCAGAACTGCTTTCAAATTGTATAAAATACCATAAGAAAAAGCTTAGCCATTTAACACCCTGAAGGCAGCATAGAACAGAAAGCTAACAGGGTTTTCACCAAGACAAAAAGCAAGGCTGATATATTTAATATTCTCCCTCTGTTTTTCTGATGAGCAGCTCAGCAGTGTACAATGCCTTTAAAAGAAAGCTGTGCTGTAATATTTTTTTTTTCTTAAAATTTGTACACATTGGTTTCAGTCCATAGCCCAAATGATTTCCCACATCTCCAGTGCTGTCAGTATAGTTTATAAATCTAATAGTTGATTAAGGAAAAGTCAAAAACTTGCAGAAGTAACACAATCCTATTTCTTTCATGCCTCAGACTCTATAGGGAGAACAGTACAAAAATTCCAAGAGAAAAGACTTGTATATTCATGAGGAGCTATCATACATATTAAACAGGAGAGTGCTCCTCAGAGGCTGAAACAACACCCCAGGTGAGAGGAATTTAAAAGCCAAGGATCTGCCTGGTTTGCTTTACATTCTGCTAGGAAGAAATACAGAAAACAACAGAATTTATTGAAGTATTTGGAGCACCACTCCTGTTTTTCTCACATGCTTTGTTGGGTTTTGTAATTCAAAGTGAATAGCTCTTATAGAAAACTAAAGAACACAAACAAGTAACTTTTCAAATTGCTTCTGAACAGGTAACAATTTAAAAATAACTAAGGTATGATGAGAATTAAACATTTTTTAAGATACCTATGAAGAATGCAGGAAAAGCTGCATAATAAGCACTATTGCATAACATTAATTAACCTTATAATTTTTTTTAATACCAAAGGGGTACTAATGATGAGATTTTCGGAAATATTCTTTAGGCAACAACTGTTTTGTCATCTCAAACCTCCTGGGTGTTACACTAGCATCTCAATTTTATTGTAAAAAACAGCTTAATTTCTGTAACAAACATACTTCTTCCAGCTAATTCTAATAAATTATTTTGTGGCTGCTTAGGGCAATGAACCTAACGACATAACCATTGGTATTTTAAGAGATTCTGTCATAAAATACCACCAGATTGTCCCTAAAAAGTCATCACAGTCGTCCTGTCACGTAGTCAAGGTGTTGTTGCACAGCACAGGACAGTTTGTGATTGTGGCCTACTTGTCACAGAAATGGGAACTATATTTATCTGTCTGCTGAATCCCATGGGAAGAAGTGCTGGATGAGGGGTCTGGCAGGACTTCTTTAGGGAGAGACCTGTTCTGGAGGAAACCCTGAGCAGGGGGCAAACAGACCCCTCAGGCCAAGGTGGGCCTTAGGACAAAGGGACTGGCCAATGAAGGGCTGCAGTCATTTGGCTACAGAAAAAAGTAAATTTGTCAGTCCTTAATCCCTTGGGGTAGGAAACTGTTCAGTGGCTGTGGCTGTAATCTTCTGCTGCAGTGTTATTGCAAAGTATTTCACCCCCTGCTCTCCTGACTCCGTTCCTGCCACCAGCTTCCTTTTGCCTTTTTATAAATCAACAAATGCACAAAGCAATAATACTGGGGAGGAAAACAGAAAAAGTGACTAGTGAAGAAATTGTTAGAAGCAATTCACGTTTATTTTCAGCTCAGCAGGGTAGCAGGTTCACTCCTTCACAGCTATTTACACAGCAAAGTAACACTAGAAGCAGTGCTCCAGTTTTCTCCAGGTACAAACATAAACCACAGAAGAATTTAGGTTAGGAAGGTCCTGTAGACATCATCTGATCACTTGCAAAAATAGGCCAGCTTCAAACTTCAGGCTAGCTTTCAGCTTTGGTGCATGTCACCAGTGTCACAAAAGAGGGAAATAAACTCAGAGCTTGCATGAGCTCACAGATGACAAGCTCGCCTCTCCCTAGGACTTCAAAACAGCAGTGACAGTGTTAAAGTACCTCTGAAAATGACTGAGACACAGAGAAATCTCTCCTCTCCCTTCTCTACCACTTTGAATACTGTCTGTCACGAGGGGAGGGTATGAGTGTGATCATCACCAGAGTGATCGTGCATGGAGCCAGGAGCAGCACTCAGACCTCCTGTGGCAGCTGCATTCGTCCCTTGCAGCGTGGCAGGTGGCACAGGAGCAAGGACACAGCTCCTCCCAGAGAAACTTCACAGGAATCAGGCCTCAGCAGAGCTCTCCAAAGAACACTTCCTAAGACAAGGTCCACAGAGGTCACTGAGCAGATTGCTCACAGATCCATGGGGCAGGGACTTGACAGCTGGAAGCATGGGTGGCACCATTCAGCAGAACAGCGCAGTTCTGTACAGGGCTGGTGGACTCGACCCCGGAGGAGACAGAGCACACAAGCAGGGCAACACTACAGAGGGATCCCCACTTTGGCAGGGGGAAGAACATCTCACAGCTTTGGAGGGAAGATACCTGCTGCAGTTAGACTTCATGAGCTGACATCAGGGAGGATCCATCCTGGGACACAGGAGGTCTGGCAGTGGGACTTGCGATGCCTGGAGCTCAATGTGAGACTTGCAGTTTGCCAGTCTCACAATGGGCTCTCCATTTCCCATCACTAAAGAGCAAAATGTTCTGTTCTACAAGGGATTTTTTTGCTGTTCTACTAAAGGCATTTGGGACAGAAAGTATGAAGTATCCCAGTTAAAGTATCCAGTTAAAATCATCTGTATGGGTATGTGAAAGGTGGAAGCCTCTGCTTCAGTAGGTTACCCAATCAAGGACCCGTTCAGTGCAAAAGACCATAATGAGGACAAAATTATGAAATAGAAATCCACAGACACAAACATTCAAGAAATAACAGACAAAACTGCAAAAACCAAAAGTCTTCAGCTACTAACTGATGGGCCATCAAAAATTCCAGGCACAGCTTTGGACAGGGGCACCCTGGGCTTTGATATGGATAAGAAAGGTGGGTGAAAGTGGAGCAGGAGGATTTGAGTACATTCAAGGTGGGCCTTCGTGCCTGTGCAAAACTTGTTGAGGAACTTTTAGGGGATGAGGAGGAAAGAGAGGGGAGGAGGTAAAGCAAGGGATGGGTCTGAGCCTCTGGGAGCAGCTGATGATTGCAGGCACAATCACTGTGTCACAGTCCTTTGCTTGCACGTGTGCTGTCCCTGGTGGGACCTACAGACAGGAATGTAGCAGCTGTGTCCATTAGCCTGGGATAGAGACTCCCAGGTCTACATGCACCCCCTGGGATCTGGCAGCTGGGCAGGAGGAAGCCCTTCGCTGCATGGCCCTTAGCCATGGCCACTCTGAACATCCCTTAGCAGCTGTGTTCATTGCTGGCTGACTTCTGTCGAATACCAGGAGAGTAATGGTATATAAAATAAATCAACAAATGCACAAAGCAATAATACTGGGGAGGAAAAACAGCAAAAGTGACTAGTGAAGAAATTGTTAGAAGCAATTCACGTTTATTTTCAGCTCAGCAGCAATTCAGCTCAGAAGTAATTCACATTTATTTTCATGTCAGAGGGGGGAAGGATCTCAGGCCTTTTATCTAAAAGTACAGAGGAAACACCATACTCGCTTTTCATCACTCAGTTTTGAGCTGTCTTCCCAGGCCCAGTCCCCATGCATGTCCCTCTGCAAACCACCAATCCAGTGGGATTTGGTGTGTAGTATCTAGAAGAAGTCTTAGGAGGGATGGAAAGGCAGAGAGATCATTAGACTCAGAGAAACCCATTCAAGTCCTGGGTTTTGAAGGGTAAAGAAAGAATCACTGTGTGAGAGAGGAAATTTTGGGGCCATTTCTGAATGTGAACACCCATTCCCTTCCTTCCTACAGGGACCTGCTTTGTGAGACTCGGCATTTCAGAGTGCCAGGCAGCTTCCCCAGCTGTGGGTTCTGAGGGCTGAACTCATGACAAACAAAACTCAGCTGAGGCGAGCAGAAAGAAGCAAGTCCCTCTTGCAGTGTCTAAGGGAAAGCCTTGTCAAAGCAGGGAGGTGGTGGGTGGGTCCCAGGAGCCTTTTACACTCTCCCTTCCTCCCAGAGGGAAGGAACTGCCATAACAGTGCCTGGGATTTGCTCCCACTCCATCCTGCCCTTGCCCCTGCAAAGGCACCCACCATTCACTGGTATTGCTGGTCACCAGGAGATGAGTTCCCCGTGCCCAGCAGGATTCCTGGCTGGAATTCCAGTCCTTCTTCTCCTTGGAGAAGGAGTAATACCTGCCTCTGTAGGTCACCCACTGCTCAGGGCAGCATGGACATGGGCAGCCTGAAAAAGAATCATAGATGTCTCTTCCCACTCACACTCATGCCCATTTCCTTACAAATACATTTCACAAATGCGTTCTTTCAGAAAATTATTCTGTTACAATAATGCCATCCCTGGAGCTCTTCTGGGACTGGCAAAGAATCAGAGTCTCTGAAGGAATCTGTGAAGGGCATCCATTTTCCAGATGGAAATAGGTGTGAGAGCAAGTCTTTTTTTAAAAAGGTCCACGTTCTTCTTGGACCAATGAGCAGATTTCAAGAGCTCTGCTGTGCTTCCTGTCAAAGGTCCACATTCCAATGAAGTATTTTCAGTGAAGGAGATTTATTTACCCTGGATAATAAAATGCCTTGTTAATTCCAGCAATGCCAAGAAGAGGATCCCTAGAATCACTGCAATAATCCAGCAGGTAGTAGATGAAACAGGAGAACTAACAAGAAAAAGAACATAAATGTGAGAAAGATGAGGTTTTCTTAATGGGACCAGTTATAAAAATACAATTCATGTCAAACCACAGTGTCAGTTTACCTCAAGCCTGCACTCATGTCAGAGTCCAACAATGTCTGACAGGGTTCTTTTCAATACTCCACACACTGATAATTTAACTTTTAATAATAGATTCACTTGTTTGAAGACTTGATGTTTCAGAGATTCCGATTTAGCAGAATCAACCACAGCTATGTGTTGGAAGCACAATACATGAGCAAACTAACACAATGTAGCAATTTCAATAAAGACATGAATCACAAAACAAATGTGATTCTCACTTGCAGAATTTATGATATGTTCACAATTGCAACACTGGCTAGCACCAAGAAGAAATAAGTATCAGAAATATGATAAATATAATATCATATATATGCTGGTCTGGTTGACTTAGAAGGACATTCATGCTCTTTTGATTAACTCATGAACAAAAATTTACAGAGCCAGCTGATATAATCAGCTGATTCACCCAACTGATACAAATGTTAATCAAAAAAAAATTCAGTCACTGCATACTTCATCAATACATGGCACTTTCCTTTGAGACTCCCTCATTTGAGACTTACCCCATTATAGGGGCTTATTGATCAGTCACAACTCAGGTTTCCATCTGAAGGGAAGTCCAAATACCATGAGTGTTTTGATACAGCACCAACAGAAGTTCTTAGATCATTCTGTTGGAGCTGCAAGTCTCCAACTTTAACCTACCTTGAACTGCCCATCCTATCCAATCTCAAACAGCAGGACAGAAAGGAAAACTTCTAGCATACAAATGCAAATCTCTAATTCAGACATGAAATCTGCTAGACTGTTAATTTACTAATGCATTTATTTAATTTATTTATGCATTTAATTTATTTAATGCATGTATCTTGTCCATTATTAACAGACATTACCTTTGTTCTTGATGTCTCTGTTCCCCTCTGTTCTTTGTCTTCTCCTCTGTTTCTTGGCAGTTCTATGTTTCACATTTAGAGAGAAGTGCTCCTTTTTATTCCTGTCACATGCTTTTAAGTGTTGTCTTTTTAAACTTGGCTTTACTTGGAATTTAGAAGTCCCATCTGCCACAAAGCCTGGACATGGATCTGGATTTCCCTGAGGGTCAGATGAGCTTTCCTCTCAGCACTTTGGGATAATTTCCAATGACAGAGCATATTATTAGCAGAAAAGTAATATACATAAGGAATGATGTCATAGATCAGCTTTTTTGAAAAATGGTTTAAGCAATGACAACAGCTCACAAAGAGGTCGATTTTTCATGATTAAACTGCTACTCTGATGGATGCTCCATAAATCATTGTTAGACAGGGAAGCTTGTTTTGACTGGGGGAGTGAAGTCATCTAGCATTCTTCACATCATATAAATTAACAATTTAGGCTTGACCAAGATGAAAAAGATGAGGAATTAAATTTCCTCACATAGCAAACAGGTAATTCTAGTGGGATAATTTAGAGATTGCATTTCTCTTTCACTGCAAGCACCATCAATGAAAGCAATGCAGGTGCATTCAATCCATATCAACATTCTTAATTATACCTATTTATTTATTTATATTAACAACACAGCAAAACACAAGAGTTTGAGAATTTGGACAAGAAAATTGAGGAGGGGTTACCTTAAGTCCACTGGAGGAAGCTGAAATGTAACAGTAGAACAGGTGTCCTACTCTCCAAATGTGACTTTGCAGTGTGGCAAAGCAACCATTACCATCTGACTGAAACAGGGCGACTGCGAGATGAGAAATAATTGTTGTGGTGACCCACACAGGAAACTTGAATTCTTCCACTCCAGAACACAGCTCTACCATTTCAGAGTTGTAGTGACAACCATGGCAACCTGTTCCTGCCACAGTTGCACCAAACTCTGAGCTATTTCTAATGTCATGTTCATGGAACAAGAGAATATATTGAAAAGGTTCAGTCTGCTGAATCCATTATTCAAATATATGCTTGTACTGCCAGCCCTTTTCCACAACAACAGTTTCACTGACCTGTCCAACAGTATCAGCCTTTCCACTCAACTCTTTGATTTGTATGAAAAAAAATGCTCATGTTTGCTTAAGGCTAGGCAGGACTTCACTTCAGTCAGAAAACAGAAACTATAGTAGCTTCAGAACAGAAGACTTCTCAAATCATTAATTTTGTTAATTCTGAGAATTATTAAAATCTGAAAATATAATTCTATTAGAAATTGTGTGATTATTTTTACTTTATAGGCTACCAGGAACATATACGTTTTATTTTCAAACATATAAATATTTTCTATGCCTTTTCCTTATTTCCTTCCCCTTCTTTTTCTTCTTGTACTCCATTTATTTTAAGAACACAGAGAAGAACTGGTCAGGGACATAAAAGCTGGCAGTAATCATGAGATGCTTGAGTTTCTGAAAAGAAGAAAAATACAAAACCAAAATCACAATCAAGCCTGGACTTTAAGAGAACAGACTTTATTCTGCTCAGGAGTTTGTGTTCACAGGAGACATCCTGTGGCAGAGTCCTGTAGAGAAGAGAGGCTCAGAATGGGACTGGTTTTCAAGGATCAGCTCCACTGAACTCAACAATAGGCTGTCCCAAAAATGCAGATTTGACTGAACAAAGAATTTTAGCCATATTTTACAAGTTTGTGGCTCCTTGTGGGCAGATTTTTGACATAAACATCAGACTTTTCCCACTTGCCAGCAAGCTGGATCTAAACTCTGCCCCTACAGCCCTGATTTCTTCACTGTGGTGCTGCAGCTGACTGTATAGTCTATCAAAAAAATTAAACAAAGAATGCAGGATTTAATTAAATAACATCAATAAAATCAATAATTTAGTGTAAGAGATTAAGTAATTACACTTATTAAACCTAACTCATCAAACTAAATGCTCTTCTCCTGCTTGGAGCTGGAGTACATTTGTTCCAAAAATATGCATTCAAAAAAAAAAAAACTTTGATCACAGACAATTCAACTTGTACCTAGCACATCTTTTTTTTTTTTTTTTCTCACAAATGGTAAACCCCAGTAAATCCACACTTTGAAAAGATAACACCAGTTCACAGGAAATGCTTCTTCTGAAGACATTAATTTAAGCCAGGCAGGAAACATCAGCTTGTGTTGAAGACAGGCTGAGGTCAAGGGTTGAGAGCTACAGCTCAGCTGTGGACATGTTATTGGTGTAATGAAAAAAGTAACAACTGACCACAACCAGGCTCAGGCATAAATATTTAATTGCTCTCATTCTTGTTGCAATGATTCTGTCAGAATGTTAAGAAAGATTTGTCCAGGGGCAACAACTCTGTTATAGCCTTTCCACATCAAAATATTCTCTTCTTACCCACCCAAGCTTCATCCTTCACCTCCATGTACTGAATTTTGAAGAACTAGTCATAGGAAGCTGAGCAAATAAAAAATAAAATATTTCTGCAAGGCCACATGGGGGTTGAGTGCATCCACTTCATTACAGTCACCCAATCAAGGTCCATTTAAATGCATAAGAGCATAATAAGCCACAGAGACACAAACCTGGTGCACATAAAATAACAGAGGGAGCATTTTCCACATAATACCAGAGGATAGATGTGAATTTCTGCACTGTTTTATTTCTGAAACTGTTGTACATGAAAGGGGAGCAAAATGAAATGAAGAATCAAGACAGGCAATTTGTCTTTCATCCCTTCATTATTTATCTTGGGTTTAACATCAGCATGAATTCCTCTCAGTGATCCTTGTGGATCCCCTCCAGCTGAGGGCATTCTATGACTCTGTGATTCTATGAAGTAAAATGCCCCTTGCAGAAGTGGGGGCTGTTTATAAAACAAGGCAAGAGGAAGACCCCAGCTCACCTCCTACTTCTATCATAGATAGAAAGACCTGTTAAACCATCCAAAAATATGAGAGTAACATGAAACTTATGTGGAAAAAGTAGCCTTTTCTTGTGTCTTGGAGAGTGGGGGGATCTTTGTGGATTATTGCTATTTCTTGATGGTGCAGCACCTGCTATAAATAAAACCACAAGCTGTAGGAGGTAGCACATAAACCAGTGCACTCTCACATTCTCATGACCAAACCAAAGCCCTCAGCAAGCATGCAATCCTGTGAATGCAGAAAAGCAAGAGTACTGCAGTACTTCTCTCCCACGTGGCTGAATGAGAGTCCTTTGCAACATGTCCCCTGTAGCACAAAGATGATTTTGGAGTTCAAAGACTTAAAAAGCTCATGTTGCTCATATGTGGTTTCAAAAACTTCCAAGCATGGTAAAGCCAAATCACACCAGGAAAATTTAGTATCTCTGCCTCCTGTCTGTTGTCACTTTTTGGACCACTTTTTTCACTCTCTGCCTGTTCTGGACAGGATTTCCTCATCCTTAGGAGACCTATTGTATCTAATTCAGTCTCTCACTGAAAAGGTGATCAGATGCCTGAAGAAGACAGGTAGAAGAGATAAGCCTTTATGTGCAACGAAGCCTTTATGTGAATGTTCTTCTTACATTTAAGAAGAACAGAGAAAGGATCCACCAGAAATTAACTAAAGTATGCAGAAGGCCCTGTCATCTTTGAGAAAATTAAATATAATAATTAAAAGGCAACATTTTTCATGGGAACAAAATATTCTAATTAAACAACTAAAACAAAGGCTATCATTAAACACTGAAAAGCCCTGATTCTCCACAAAACAACTGAAAAATTTCCTCCAAGCCCTCAGTGGGTTCACTAAGGAGAAATCGATGCATGAGTCTACATTAAACCTAAAATGGAAACTGCTATTTGGAAAAGATTTTGTATAGGCTACTTAAAAAAGCAGGAAGAGCAGTTAAACTAGGGTAACCCCACATGTACAATTACATTTATACCACTATAAAATTTGTTCTAATTTCGAGCCAGTTACTTCCAAACCAACATAAGTTAACCAGGGGAAGACAAATCAGAGTAAGAATGCTTACATTCTTATAATGAATAAGGCCACTTTATTGAAGGGAAGTGAAATTACATCTCATCATACAGCAGGAAAATGCCTTTCTGTGGGCAAATTCATAAGCAGGGTCTTGGCACAGATTTGCTTGCAGGGGAAACCAAAGTAGATCTTTTGTTAGAGGCTGTGAGGTGCTCAGCATCTGAATTCCCATGGATTTCCTTGATCAGAGCTTTGACAACAGAAATAAAATATGAGCATTTGTGTAAGGCAGAGCATTGCTTTCTGTGCTCTGAGAACAGTGCTGCATTTGTTACCTTTAGCTCTCTGTTTAACGAGGCTCCCTGTGCATTATTTGTCAGTCTGCAGCAGCACTGGGGATGCTTTCACAGCTTTGGGATTGTATTACCTGCCACATACCCACCTTTCACAGGCAAGACCTTTCTGAATACACATTCTTCAGTGGGAGGTTTGAACCAATCAAATGCAATTTTTAAATGAATAGTTTATTCACCAAAGATAACTGTGAATTTGACCTAATTTACCAGGCAGCTTTGAACCTGTTTTCAAGTGAGGGAGAGAGAAGAGGATGTTATTATTTTACCATTTGGAAAAGAAGGTATCTCAGTTGTCCAGGTCAGATTTACACCAACTGGTTTATGAAGATCCAGGTGGCAATTAGCCAACACCATGAGAAAAGTCAGAAAGCTGACTGCTTCCTCTTGAATGGACTTTGCAATGTCCCAGTGTATAGCTGTTCACACAAACTGTATGAACTCACATTACATTATTTATGGAAGCAAACATAATTTCCTACAAGCCTAATTGACATAGAAAGAACAACTATTTCATTCATGTCATTTTGCACTAAAAATGGAAAACTTCTCACCATTGTCTTTGGAAGAAGACCAACAAGTTTTGATGGAAACCAAAATGGAAAGAGTCATGCTAAGTGGGGGGATGCTGAGTGAACACTGAATCCACTCTTCACACAGAAGAGTAAAATTATTCCTTTAGCGTGCATTAAGTCTTCTTTCACAAGGACCTTTAATGCTCAAAGTGCCAAAATAATAACAGAAAAAAACCCTAAGATACTGTCAACTTTAGAAACAGAAGTGAGAAAATTTGTTTCACAGACTGATTCTGCTTCTTTTTAAATGAAATCAAAATAGCCACAACTTCCAGTGCCTGTAATTTTTTACAAAGTCTGCATGTCCATTAAAATCAATGATCAAAAAAATTCATATAAGCTTTGGATTACTCACCTGACCTGCACAGAAAGCACACTCTCCATGAAGATGTATGACATTTGTGCATCCACAGAAATGAAGGGTTGTGCTTGGTTTTGTTGTTGGCTAAGGAGGTGTGGGGATTGTTTGTTTGCGAGTTTGTGTGTTTGAATACAGTGCCTATGCTCCCAAGGGAAGCTAGATTATAAAGAACTGGAGAAATCCCAGAGAATTATGGAATATCACCCCAGCATGTTCCCCAGGATATCTCCTCTTTCAAATACCCAACTGATGCCTTTTTCTGGGACAGAAAAGATGGGGAAAATTCCAGAAACCTCATGGTGGGTTGACTCTGGCTGAATGGCAGGTACCCATCCAGCCACTCTATAATAATTTCCTCTTCTTAACTGGACAGGGGACAGAAAATATAACAAAAGGCCCCCAGGTCAAGATAAGGGCAGAGAGAGATCGTTCACCAATTACTGCCACAGGCAAAACAGACCCAACTTGAGAAAAATTAGTTTATTGCTAATCAAATTAGGAAGTATAATGAGAAATAGAACCAAGTCTTTCAGCACCTTCCTCCACCCTTCCCTTCTTCCCAGGCTCAGCTTCTCTCCCAATTTCTCTACCTCTTCTCATCCAGCAGGGAGAATGGAGGTTGTGGTGAGTTCATCTCACATTGTCTCTGCTGCTCCTTCCTCCTCAGGGGAAGGACTCCTCACACACTTTCCCTGATGCAGAGTGGAGTCCCTCCAAAGGCAACTAGGTCCTTCAGGAATTTCTCCAACATAAGTTCTTTGCAAGGGTTGTTTTTCATGAAGTCCTCCAATGAGGGCTCCTGTCTCCATAGATTCTACCAGGACCCTGCTCCAGCACAGGCTACCCTTGGAGTCACAGCCTCCTTCAGACGTCCCCCTGCTCTGGTGTGGGCTCCTCCAGGGGCTGCAGGTGGATCTCTGTACCCCCTGCCCTCCAGGGGCTGCAGGGCTCGGCCACCTCTCTGTGGGCTGCACCACGGAATCTCAGGGGAATCCCAGCTCTGGAGCCTGGAGCAGCTCCTGCCCCTCCTTCTGCCCTGCCCTGGGTGTTTGCAGAGCTGTTCCTCTCACATTCACACTCTTCTCTTTCACCTGCTCTTGTGCATTGTCTTTTACTCTTTCTTAAATATGTAATCACAGAGGTGCTACCACTGTTGCTGAAGGGCTCAGCCTCGACCAGCAGCAGGTCCATCGTGGAGCTGGGGTAAGCTTCTGGCATCTTCTCACAGAAGTCACCTCTGCAGTCCAGCCCATCACCAAAAACTTTCCACACAAACCTAACATTCCTTTAACTCAAGTTTCTCATTACATTTTCTAGCTTCCTAAACACATTTTACTCCCAAATGACCACTGGCAGAATTATACTAACAGGTTGATTTAACAATAACAATAACAGTTTCTTGTGTCTGGCATGGAGAAGAGATTTTATAGATGTTTGAAGAACAAAGGGATCCCTTCCAACATATGCACCTTGTTCTGAGCTTGCAAAATATTTAGAAAGGTAAAACTCTGAGACTTCTTTCTTCTTTACCAAAATATGAAAGGGCCCTTCAGAGGATCGTGTATTCCCTCACCAGGCTGTGCACATCAACACCAGCAACATCAGCATAGAGCTCAGGCACCACTGGCTCAGGCACCTGCAGCACTGTGTGCCCATTGCTGGTCTTCATAGCTGTTTTCAGGGAGCACAAGAGCTGTGCTGGGGAAGGCCGGTGAGCTGTACTCCACTGCCAGCAGGACTTCATGATGCAGTACCTGGAAATTATGAAATTAAGAAATTATGTCTTCATGCAAAGAAACGTACCTTAGATATTCCCTGTGGATACTTTGTTCACTTCAGAGAATATCCTGTAGCTTAGAGGAGAAAAATCATTCCCCAGCAGTGCTGTACCTTGCAAGGAAGCAGGGGAGCAGCAAAATGCACGGGCACTTAAGCAAACAGAAACAAGTGTCACTTTCAAGAGAAGGAAATAGAAACAAGTGTCATGTTCAAGAGAAGGAAACAGAAAGGTTTTGGCCACAGAGGTTTTATGCAGCAGAACCCAGTAAGGAGATGTGGCAGACATGAATCTCCTCAGCTAACAAGTTACTCTCAGTATAGTCTAGACTTAGAAATCTTGTGCAAAACCTCATTTTCTATGTCTCATTTCCATTTAGTTCTGCCAACCTCATTTTCAATTGTTCATAAAGCATGAACATGGCTTACATGGCTTGCTGGCAGCTCGAGGGCTGCTTCATTATGTTCTGCTTCTGCAGGTATGATAAGATGTCAGAAGGTGGCACCTCAGGATATGGTGGAGCACCTGGAAGGGCAAAAGGAGCAATGGTAGAAAACTCTATGGCAGTGGTTGCAGAGAGCAGCTTCTGTGCAAGACTGCCTTCCTTCCCTACCAAAATCTGTTTTTCTTCCTAGCACAATTCACAATAACAGAAGGTCTAAAAGGAATTGACGAGACTGCAAATTGGAAAAAAAACAGGGTGCTTATTTCAATGGCCCAACTTTACATTCTAAAATTTGAGATTTTGGGGCTTGTTAATTTGCTGCTTCCTTACGTTTGTTTTGTTTATTATTATTATTATTATTAGCATTAAATCTTCTTACCTAATGTAATCATTTCATACAGTAGAATTCCAAAAGACCATCTGCAAGAAAAGAAAACAAAGCAATGTTGTTTGCTGGCTTAAATACATTAAAACAACTAACTAGGCATGGCCTGCAGAGAGGAGAAAGAATGAGCTGTAAAAGTGGAGCATTTTGCAGAAACTAGATCTGCCTTCCTGTGAACTTCAGGACATGAAATGATGCATAAAGGAGTGAAAGAGGCAGGTGAACATCTAGTCCCAAAATGAAGCCATACATGTCTGCCTTGATGGTAGGGGGTTTGCTCAGGAGCCTCTCTGGTGCCTGCCACTTGACGGGCACTTTCCGTGTGACTGAGCTGGCACCATGTGTGTGAGTTTCGTAGGCCAGGCCCAAACCACAGAGCTTAGCAGTGAAGTTGTGATGAAGAAGGACATTCCTGGCAGCAATGTCACCATGGAACAAGTTCTTTTCTTCAAGATAAGCCTGGGGAATTGGAAAAGAAAGAAAACAGGATGATTTTAAAAGCAAATTTAATTGATACAAATTTGCACTGAGTTTATGCTTGTCTACAACACTGTGGAGTAGAGACACATGCTCACCAACATAATGGAAGCATATTTTAACAAAGCCTCTATTCTCAGTGCTTAGGCCAAGAAGACTTAAGCCACCACACAAACTTGTGTTTCAATCAAGCAGGAAGGAAAAAATGTAGCCAACCTGAGCAGACTTACCAGAGCTGCTGCAACCTGCTGTCCAACCTCGTATACCTGCCTCTCAGTGAGGTCATAGGGGACACCATCCATTGCCATTACATCCTGGAGACAAAATAAGAGGCCTTGGTTCAAACAAATGCCACAGCAGTAGGATAGTGGGGAATGTTTCCCTCTAATCTATCTAATCTTATGCTTCTCCTCACTACTGCTCATAAATTGATTGAAATGTAGGAGGACATGGATGGGTGATGCTGACGGTGTGTTGAGTAAGACAAGTAGAGACAACTGGTGGGCAAATGGACATGTGGGGAAAAAATTAATGTTAGAGAGAAATTGTCAGAATGACAGTGAAGAATGACAATCCACACAGGTGATTGAAAGACATATTATAAATTAGAATGATGAGTAGAAAAGCACATTTCTAACATATGAATTGGGTACCTGGTATGAGACTAAGAGTCCATCTCTCCTACCACCCTACCTGTAACAGTAAGAGAGAGATAGAGAGAGATGAGAGAGAGAATAAGGTAAGCACACAATGTTCTTCCTGTGCCATTTTACAGCCCACACATACATTCCACTTAAAAACTTCCTGAGATGGTTATGTTTCCAACATGTCCAGCAACCTTTGAAAGGTTACCTTCCATAACTGACCTCAGATGAACTGTCAGTATCCACAGCAGTCAGTGGCAAGACATTCCATTAGTCAACTCCTCACTTCATGAAGAATCAGCTCCATTTGTTTGTTCTGAATGTGACATGTACTACCTTTATTTGCTACCACCTGGACCTCCTGCTGAACAGGACAGGGAGCAATCCTTCTGTATTTAGAGTTTCAGATGTAGGAGAGTGATGGATTTACACAGTAACAGCAGAGTTTTGTTTCCATGCCTTTTGTAACAATGAGTCATAGAATCCGAATATGCTGAAGTGGAAGGGACCCACAAAGACCACTGAGTCCAACTCCTGGCCCTGCACAGGACATCCCAACAACCCCACCCTGTCCCTGACAAACACTCCTGGAGTTCAGACAGTCTTGGAGCTATGACCATTCCTTGGAGTGCCTGTTCAGTGCCCCACCCCACTCTGGGGGAAGAATATCTTCCTGCTATCCAATCTAACCTTCCCTGATATTTAGGCTCTTTTTTAGTTAGAGTTAACATTTTCAATGGACTGTATATTTTCATACTATCAGACCTCATCCCACCAGATTTTATCACTCATCAGCAATGGGCAGACATGAAGCCATCATTCACATATATGACACTTCTTCCTGTGCATTATTTCATTTTTAACTATGCTGAATTTCACCTGTTCTTTTTATTGACGAGTCTCTCAATCTTGGAAGATCCTTCTGCAATTCCTTTGGGTTTGCCCTTGCCTTTACTGGCTGGAATCATCAGCAAATATCCTCACATCACTGTCATCCCATTTTTAGGTTATTAATGCATGCAATGAACAGTTCCATGTCCTAGATAGCTGACCTCCCTTCAGTGCAAGTACCAATCTTTCATTCTTATATTCTATTTCCTGTCTTTTACCAATTAGTTATCATCCCATGACCTTCCCCTGTGTTGTAACTGCTCTGCTTTCTTAAAAGCATTTGGAGTGAGACATGATTTAAAACTTTAGAAATTCAGGTGGCTGTATGAATTCATTCTAATTCCAGTGCCTGCAAGGCCCTTCAATGGTGTGCCAAGTAGGACCTGGGTAGAACTTCTTTGGGGCATGGAAATAGTTTTGATTGCTACAGAGGGATGCATGGAGAGATGAAAAAAATAATTTAGGACTTATGGATAGATATGTATCTAAGGAATTTAAGAAGCTATTCTGTCATCAATTCTTTTGACTCACCTTCCGACACGTCCACAGAAATGTCAGCAGGTCACCAAGAGACACATCTTCCATGATCATATAAAGTGGGAGCTGGTCTACACAACACCCAACCAATTCAACCAGGTTCTCATGACAGCCAAGATTTTGATGAAATTTAATCCTTCCCAAGAAATCCTTTACTTTCTGGGGACTAGCTGGTTCTGAAAGAACAAAAGAAAACAAATTAAAAACAAAACAACAACAAATGGAAGCAGCAAAGAACACGTTGACAGCTAAAACCAACATGGTCAGCAACCTTTGATCCTACCAAGACATTCCTACAAGAACATCTCGGACTTACTGTACTGAACATAGCTTGTTCTTGCCAAGTACTGATGGCAATGCTCTGCCCAGCACCATGTCTGGGATACAGGGACTGTACCAAAGTGGATCCTGAGCACGGGCCTTACCTTGCAAGGCTTTCAATACCACAGTCTTAGTCTTCCCAGAGCTCCCAGTTTCCAACTGTGCTCTGTAGGTGCTTCCATAGGCACCAAGTTTTATCAGCTGCAAGGTGTCTGATAGGAGCTTCTCTCGTGGGATCTCTAATTCTTTCAGAGTCAAGGGTGCAGAATTTAGCAGGCTCTCCACAGATCTCTCACTCAGCTGGATGTAGCTGTTCTCTGTTGAGCTGGGTTCCTGCTGATTCTTTCTTGTCACTGACAAAAGCAAATACATATGATGCATAAATGCAGACAGATGAACTTTTGAAATAGATGGCAGTGCTCATCCTTCCATGCTCTTTAATTTTTGCTCCACAGTGTTTCAAAAATCCAGGCAAAGTAAGGAACTGTTATTGTATCCTACTTATCTTGGCCCTTGAAAAGGACAAAGAATTTATCTCCCACTCTATTTGATGAAAAGACAGAACCAGTCTAGAAATTTCTCCCATATTTAACTACATAACCTTTATAGATAAGACACATTTGGACTTCATTCCCATGTGCTCAAGCAATGAACATTTTCTTTTATTACAAGTTCTCAATTATTTCTCTTAATATAGGTTCAAGACCTGTTTCCCTCTACATACCCAAAATTAGTTCAGAAATGAAAATGTATTTTCATTTCCACATAGCCATGCATGTAGCAACAAACCTTTCCCTACCCCCTCACCAGTTCTACTTCACCCTGTTCTACTACCTACTACCCCCCTCACCCTGTTCTACTTCATGTTGTCTCCATAGGAAGAGAGTGACAGCAGCTTGAAAATAAATTTCTTAAATGGCAGTACAGAAAATGGATTGACTAGGTGTAATCTACATCAAAATTACTATCATTCAAATTACCCCAGTAAAACTGTCCTTGCAGCAGCCTCCAGGAGCTGTTACATAAATTTTGTGATGTTACCACAGCATGTTAAACAGCCTACATGGCATGATGCTTTAGATTTTCTCAGATCCATCTGTACTACAGCTTCCACTACTGCTGCTGCAAAATGAAGTAAATCAGTGTTCACAATTTTTCTAATGTTGACTGGATTGCTAACTATCCCTCAGGATCCTCATAAATGGTTTTGCCTAACAGCTCAAGCAATAGGGAAATGGAATTGGCTTCTGGCATTGAAACCAATACTCTTTCCTCTGGTTGAAAAGCATTTTTTTACCTTGGGTTCCAGCTGGTGCTGATTGCTCCTGCTTTGCTCTCAGGCCACGGCAGTGGAGCCAAAGGATCACAGAGAGCACGATGACAAAAACTCCCACCAGGAGAACTGGGACAACGATCACTTCCGTCTGATATTCACGCACAACTGTCAGCAGAAAAAGAAAACGGAAAACCAAGGAGTAAGCAGCACACTGGTTCTGTATAACCATGTAGCAACAATCCATTTCAGTAACTTTCAACCCCAAAAGTGTTATGTTCCATCCTCTGGAATAGCTGAACACTGTTAGTGCTGCCACCTTATTTTTCAAAGGTGCTGAGTACCTAAATGCATGAAATCACTAAGACTCCCACACCTAAGGTCACTGTTTTAGACGCTTTAATATGGAGGCCAGGAATTGTAGCCATTTGAAGTCCCATCCACCAGTGCAACAGAAACAGCACTGGCAGCAGGACAGCAGGGAGATGGGATGGGCTGGATATTGCAATGTCATCACATGCAATTACAGCTCCAGCTCCTTCCAGTAAAATTACACAGAGCATTTTAAAGGAAACTAGGTGTGGTCACCTTTGGAATTTGACTGGAAGACATTGCAATTAGCAAGGCTTGTGAAGGTAACTATCTTTCTCATGTCCTCAGATTTGGAGGTGGTCAAGACCATTTTTTCAGTTCCCAAAGATGGCAAAAAGTAATGAAATCAAAATCCCACAAAACTAGTCCTTTGGGAAGCTGCAGGGAATCTTTAATGACTACTGTACACCTTGTTCAAAGTAGGAATTCTCTAAAGTGGCTGAAATTATGTGAGATTAATCCAGCCACAGAGGCTTCATCCCCATAAACATTTCTTCCCTGAAACACAACGCAGGGAAAGCTCCATCAAATCTTTGCTTGTGGGATGGGATGCAGATGGAGGAGGAGAAAGGGCTTGGCACACTTTTTAGTGAAGCTGGCCTTCCAGCAAGAATGTGAAACCTTCTTAAAGGAATGTGTGAATCTTACCACATAGCTTGTCATTGCTATTGCACTCCAGCAGCATCCGTGAGAACCTTTTCACATCCCCTGCCATGCTCAGTTACAAGCAAGCAGATCTTCAACCCCTACTTCCTGCACAGACATAGAGAATAATAGCAAAGTTTATTAGGAGAAAGGATGATGATGAAGCAACAAGTGAAGTGAATAGGGAGCTTTCTAGCCCTTACAATCAGTGGCTGCATGAAGCAGCACTGGGATTTGAAGTCTTAGAGAATGATACAGGACATCCACTATCACATCCTATGAATGATGCACTGCATGACCAGAGAGAATTTAGGGTTAAGCTTGTTCTACAGTCCTGCACAAGCAAATGAGGACCCCTCGTCCTAAAGGCTGGCATATGAACAAAAATCCATAGATATCAACCTAATTATATTTAAAGAACATCTAATACCCTCATAGCTAATACATTTTTAAGATGCCAGAATGGCTCAGCATTTTATCTTCTGGTCTATTACAAGTGAACAGATCAGCAGCATGCAGAGAAAATGTCATTCTTGACTACAGGCCTTGCCACAACTCTTACTGGTGCTGTACAAAGACAAGGAGAAAAAAAGAGTTGTCATTAGGGTTCTCTGGTACCAACTTCTGAGCACTGCCAAGTCCGTAGGCATTCTGAAGCACAACATCTGCAACTCTTCTGCATTTGTAGCTGAAAATCCACAGCCTGTACAAGCATGCACCTTGTTTAGTCACTGCTTCTTATAAACACTGCAAAAATTTAAGACTTAACAGCTTCTCAAACAGTATAATCTAGAACATTTTATAAGAATTGTGACTTCTATCCTGGAAGCACCTACTTTGTTTTCAGCTATGAGTTTTAGGCAATCAACCTCAATGGCAAATATAGGGCATTGATTTTATGGAATTTGGTGATGAAACGTTTAACAGTTTGTTCTCACGCTTAAAATTAATGAGAGAAATTATTCTTTACCAGTTGCCCAACAGAGGCAGCAGAGAGAGGAAAATGGAATATACCTGTGCTTTAAGGTATCACAAAAAGTCTGTTTCCTTTCATTTAATTTCATTGTTAATGTGCTAGCAGATTTACCTGGTTCCAAGGTGTGGCTACACCTGGAATCCAGTCAAAAGAGTAATAACACAGCAATAATACCAAGCTTTTCAGGTACACTCTGAAAGCAAGCACACTAAAACAACCCACCTCAGCTCTAACATACACACACACTTACACACAAACACACAAGACCAGTCCTGGCTTCTTTCATTCTCAGGTACACACAGACTTCAGGACCATTAGCCAGCAATCATATTGTATAATCTAAGTCATGAACAGTCCAAGCTCCATCTTAAAACTTGCTAATGGCTTTGTACAGGTGCTTCCTAGAAATGCACACTGACATTTATATACCATGCATGCACAGGCACACAAAAGCACACAGCCCCCAATTTGTGCTTACAGAGAGAGCAGCAAAGATCCATGGAAAAAGCTCTGACACAGCAGCCATGTCCACACTAGTCCCTGTCTGTAAAAAAGATTCCTCCCTACTCTTTATGCACCTCCCAGCAGTGATGCCAGTGGGTGGCACTCATGTTTTACAACCACACTCAGGGCAGAACCATGGGATGCAGGAATGAAAACACTGGCAGGCATTGGCACTTTATTTGCCCTGGCACTCCCGTGTGCTGCGGTTGCTTATGGAGGTGTTAGCTCTGGAAAAGATTGATTTCTATATCTCTATTCTCTCACAATACTCAGCAAGCAGAAAAAGAAGTTTTGCTCAGTAAGGTAATTCTGAAGTACTTTTCAGTGCTACTTTTCAGGCCAAGACTAAATAAATTCCCGTACTAGGCTGTGTCTGCAGCTTCCTTGTCTAACAGTAACATCATTGCAGTCCTTACATTCCTGTCCTCACAAGGAGAATGGTAACTCAGATATCCACAGAACTCATGTTATACACTTAAATTTTTTTGCAATGGGAGACACATGAAAGCTATGTGGAACTAACATGTTCATGTGCATACTCAACACAGAGCAGGACTACTTACAGTCCTCAACTACTTATTTTATTAGATGAAGACATTTCTCCAGTACCAAGATAGGATAAAGGAAACAAAAATATCTTAAAAAGTTCAAAGTCTATACCTCACTAGCATTCTGATTTTCCTTGCCTGTGGGTTAACACTGTACCAAGATCAGTGCTGTCTACATCATGTGCACACATACACTGTGTTACTTCAATTTAGAATTTGCATTGGAGAATTTGTGCAATTTTACCTGTCAGCTTGTTTATTCCACTGGATTTCTTAATATTCTTTTACACAGACCGAATTCCACTCACTGGAATTCATAGAATCATAAAGGTTGGAAAAGACCATTAAAATCATCAAGTCCAACAGTCAGCTAAGCACTACCAGCATGTTCACCACTAAACCATGCCCTCATGTGCCACATCCACAGGCTTTTTGTAAATTTCCAGGCATGGTGACTCCACCAACTTCACTGGGCAGCCTATCCCAATGTTTAATGACTCTCAGCAAAGAAATTTTTCCTAATCTAATATAAACATTCCCTGATACAACTTGAGGCTGTTTCCTCTTGTCCTGTCCCTTGTTCCCTGGGAGCAGAGCCCCATCCCCCCCAGCTGTCCCCTCCTGTCAGGGAGTTGTGCAGAGCCAGAAGGTCCCTCCTGAGCCTCCTTTTCTCCAGGCTGAGCCCCTTTCCCAGCTCCCTCAGCCCCTCCTGCTGCTCCAGCCCCTTCCCCAGCTCCCTTCCCTTCTCTGGACACACTCCAGCCCTTCCATGTCTTTCTTGCCCTGAGGTTCCCAGAAGTGGCCCAGGATCTGAGGTGTGGCCCCAGCAGTGCCAGCACAGGGGACAGTCACTGCCCTGGCCCTGCTGCCACACCATGGCTGGCACAGCCCAGGTGCCATTGGCCTCCTGCCCCCCTGGGCACACCTGGCTCCTGTCCAGCCGCTGTCCCCAGCACCCCCAGGGCCTTTCCCAGCTTTCCAGCCCCTCTGGCCCAGCCTGGAGCTGCAGGGGGTTGCTGTGAGCCAAGGCAGGACCGGGCCCTTGGCCGTGCTGACCCTCAGAGCACTGGCCTGGGCCCATGGATCCAGTCCAGATCCCTCTGCAGAGCCTTCTGACCCTCAACCTGAACCAAAATCCTGAGGTCAAAGTTAAATATACAATGAAGACCACAGTACCTAAAAATAGCAGAAGCAGCTGCTCTTAGACAATGGGAAATACAAGGTAAACCTTAGCAGAAGTTAAACTAGAGTCACCTGCACTTGCAAACTGATCCTAGCAGACTGCTTGGTGCACAGCATGTGGCACAGCAGTTCCACAGCCTGGCAGCAGTGACAGGTTAATCAGCCCCCATCCTACACCAACACTGCTCCTCTGTGCACATTTGCCACCAGGATGAACACTTGGGGAAAGGTGGCATTTTGTTTCCAGCCATGTTTGCCTGCCAAGCTGTTTTGCTGCCCTGGCAATTTAGACAAAGCACAGAGGGCAAAAACAGGGACAGGAATAATCAGCTAGAAGGTGGCAACTGTGGGAGCTGCTTAAACCAGTTCAGGAAGCCCAAATACTGAATGTGAATGTAGCTGAGCTGAATTAAGTGTTCACCAATGCCAAAAGAAAGGATAATCTCCTCTCTTTGCTGTCTTCTCATTGCTTGTTTTGTTCTCAGTTGTGCACTTGATCACATGGTAAATTGATTCAAACCACTAACCTAGCAGGAAAAATCCACTGCTCGTTTGCCATGGTGATTTCATGCCATTTTAGTGACTGGTATTAGTCAGGGGTGAATGGCTAATTTATCTAAAGCTGCACTGTGAAACCACTCCCAGTGTCAGCACAGATCCACAAGCACTGTGTGCCAGCAGAAGCCTTACCGTGATTTTTCCAGTCTCCTGTCACTCATTCTCACATGGATACCGTCCCCTTAGCAATAGCAGAAGCATTCACATAACTGTAAAGCCCTAAAATAATCATTCCTCTCTGACACTTTATGGCTTTAAAGTTCTCATTAAGTTCAAATGATGTTATTTAAAGTGCCAGGACTGAGACTAAATAAGCCTGAGTGACAAACTTTGTGGTGAAGACTGAAAAGAAAGAGAAATATCAAGACTTAAAATGCCCATGGAATATATGGGAACAGACAGCTTGAATACTGCCCACACAGAAGCTGCCTGCTGCTTGCTCCTGACATGTTCAGGAGAGTAAGTTGTCCATATTCACAGCAAATATGCAGTTTTGCCCCTAAATATGTCTAATTCGTGAGCTACCAGCAGTTCCCATCATAAGTGCAAACATGTTAATCATTCTGTAATAATTAGTTAAAGGTCTAAAGAAACAGCTGATTAATTAAATATGACAAAAACAAAGGCTAAGATTCATCTGGCTCTTCATTAGACCCTTTAAAAAGTGCTATAAGCTGACATGGACTTAATGCAATTATTTCTCCAGACATCCTGTCCCATGTTAACTACACACCACTTAATATAAAAATATTCTTACATTTGTTTTTCATGCACCAATTGGAGGACCAGCTGCAATGTGACTACAGGCACATAAAGAACAGCTGAGTAATTCAGTAACTTCAGTCCAGCACACTGCCTGACTGATAAAAGACAAATCCTTAAACATTATGTCTTCTACTTAATTTCTTGACGTGGCAAAACCTTGCTCTCTAGCTTTTCCCGTTACCATTTCACTGCTGCTTTTATTATTTCCCTCCTCTTTTATCTGACCTTTGAACATGGTCAACAGTCAAGGCTTTGGCAACTGCTCTGCACAAGTGCACAGTGCTGGCTGTGCAGTGGAAAGGGAGAGGAGCTACCAGGGAATTGCAGGAACCAAAACAGCAGGAAATCACAGGTCTGGGCTGTTGTGAATATTGAATGGGATAGAAGAGGGAGAAATAAAGCACCATTGTAAAGCAAACAGTGAAAAAGAGATTTTTTTTTTCCCCCTGCCATGTCCACCCTTTACTAAAAGCTGCATCCAAAACAAATAAAAAACGAGCCCGACAGGTTTCAGCCGTGCGTTTGTTAGACTGCATATCCTGTCTCTTCTGTCTGCAGAAGACCTTAGGGACTATTTCCAACAGCCTGGCAGACCATGTCATTTTTGCAAGGTTTCCCTGGCCCATGGAGTCACCTCATCTCTCACTCAAGGCACCTGTGGGTTACCAAGCAACATCTTTGCCTGTGCTGAATGGGAAATTCTGACCAGCCACACCAGAGTCCCTCCTGTCCTCGTGAACAAGAACTAAAAATAATATCCTGTGGCTTGCTGTAGCACTGTCTCAGCTATAAAGACTTAGTATTATAACTCACTTTTGAAACAGCTGGTAGCTGTAACACCCTGTAAGAAAACAAAGTGTTTCAAAAATCAGATACAGAAACACAAGGTTTTCTCTTGGTCCAAAATTAGAAGCAATACTTGAATATCAAACCTAGGCTAGCTGCTACAGAAGCATATTAAGGGAGTGGAAGAAAATTAGGCTGACCTCTTTTGAAGAGCTAGACCATAGAGAAAACAGCAAATAATGAGGACCATGCTGCTATTTGAGCAGGTGGTTTCTTAGAGGAAACTTGGCTCCTTTTCAATACAGCAGAAAAAACAGACAAAGTTAACAGTCACTACTGCACTGAGAAATGAGTCAGGAGGACTCAGTGCTGCTGTGCTTTTATGCTAAAAATGTTAGTTCTAACTGGCACCATTTCAGCGGAAATATGCAAGTTCTTGTGGTGCTAGGTTTTGCTTAAACTCAGATCATCTACAAGAATTAATTTATTTGTGCTGCATAAGGAAATCTAAGTACAGAAGTGTGAAATGGTACAGAACCTGAATGAGGATTAAGACAAAGATATTTTTTCTAAAGCAGACATGGCCTACTATAGTTTCTGGAAAATTAAGACATATCTTGAACATTCCCAGTGAATTAAGGCCACCCAAAGTAATTCCTCACAGGTAATCTGAAGAATGAGTTAAAATAATAAAAAACCCCAAGGAATACATTAAGCTGAAGCCCTTAATGAGCAGGCTGTTAAAAGTCTAGAGGCCAAACTTTCAACAGTACACTATCACCTATGGCTTCCTTTTATGAAAGCAAAATCATATCCTACTTTTGAAAATGTCTCCCTGCTGACCGAGCTCTGATTTTCCTGGTAGCTGCCTGTATTAAACCTGTATCAAACCCCAGCACAAATACAGAAATTCTGAAAAACTGTGACAGCAAAAGCTATGACAGAACATGAGAAGAATGAAGGATTTTTGTTTTAAAGGACCACGCATACATATAGCTCCTGTTGTGAAAAACCTACTGTGCGATAAAAACACTGTATGACATCACATTGCTGCTTAATGGTTTCAGAAATCCAACATAAATCTGCTTTCATAAATTCACAGCCACCTGAAGCTGTGTAGACAACTTTAGTTTTAGTTTCCCAAGTTCTGGATGTTTCTTGGTGGATTTAACACAGATTTTGTTTGTAATTTGATCAGCAGCTCATGCACACACAGGTAAACACAGGAAAATCTAAATATCTGCACCACTTTGGGTTAGAGATCACTGCATTACAATCAAGCAACAGTGATGGGAGTAAAATGTTAATTAGTTCTGAATTCAGCCCTAGGCATGTATTACTTAACTAAAGACTGGACATATTTATACACACATGCATAGCTTCACCCTGTTTCAGTGAACTGAGACTAATTTTATACAAAACTTAATTACTTTGCTAATTTCTTCCTCTTTAAAAAATGCCTGTGAGCTATTTCATTCAAATCAGCCAGGTGTAGATTTTTTTCCTCTTTAATTTTTTCCTCAAACCCCAACACCATTATGATCACAGAAATGGCTGTAAGTAGCTTCACTACCAGCAGTAAACACATGCACATATGTACCTGCACACACACACACAGACATACAGACTTTACAGTACAGCCACCTTCTAATTCAGGTCACATTTATGTTAATAAAAGCCTTTTAATAAATAAATATTCATGGGCTCATCTTCCAGAAGTGCTTTCTCTCACTTACCTGAACGACACCACTTCCCCTGCCCTGCGGTTGTCTTTTCCTGAAGCTCTCCTGCTGCCGGTTCCCAGTTTGTGAGGCCACTCCCAGTAACTCCGATGATTACCTTGGTAGGGTTGTAATTCTTACGATTAAGTTCCTCCTCAGTGATTTTTCCACTCCAGTCCCGCCCACTTTGGCTCTTTGCTGCTCTAGGTCTCCTCGGCTGTCTCCCCAGGGATGTCCAACACACAGCTGACAGGAAGGCACACACCTGCACAACGGGTCTGCCTGGCTTCCACACACCAGCTGCTCATGGGCTGACTACAGCGACAGGCACAGCAAAGAGCCCTCGGGCAGGCACCTGCAGTGGGGTCTGCAAGGCACACCAACACAGATCAACAGGGACAGGTTATGTAATAAACAGAATTCATACACTTCTGGCTGCAGGTTCACGTTTAAAAAGAATGGGCTCTTGGAACAGAAAATCCGTACAAAACCCCCAGGACTCCGGAGATTGAAAAAGCATTCCATTGGGAATACAGTCTGCAAATGAAGAAAGAGATAAAAGATTAATGATATCAAAACATGCTACAGCAGACAGAAGAAACACAGGGTTTTTCACATTCTGCCTTGCCCCTTGGTGCCCCTCCTGCTTGGGCTGTCCCAATGCATTTTGCCAGAACTTTGGAAAATTTGGCTTTCCCCTACCCTTTCCTCACACCACTCTGAGTTCCCCAACCACACCAGACAATGTTCTTGAACTTCCCTGTGACCTTTTCCTGCCATGATGCCTTTGGAGTCTCCACTGTGCTCTGCCGGTATCCTCAGCAGCTGTGGGGTCTAATCTTCATCACACCTCAGCATTTTATTTCTGGGGACTTCCTTCCAACCAATGTACACAATTCCCAGCTGTTGGCCTGCCCTCCCCTATCACTGATAAATCTTGTGTTATGAGTTTCAGATTCCTGAGTCCTGCTTATATGAGTCTACACAAGACTATTACCTACGTCACAGGAGTGAGAGGCAGTTGCATTTCAAGAGTAAACAACATGACACCTACTTCTTGTTGAGAGACAAACTTCATTTCACAGTCAGCAACTCGATGCAGGTGGCTTGGGGAAGATGCAGCAGATGATGCCATCTCTGCCAAAAGTTTTAGCCAAACTCACCTACTCCTGTTAACATTTTGTTGCTGCATATAATTATGTTGTTGTGGGGAAAATTTTAGGTATGGCACAATCAAGACCTTTAGGTATCAAAAGACAATAGTTAATTTAAGAGAGGCTTCTCCTTAGCATTCTTTTTCCAGCTGGCATTAACCCATACAAAATGGTGAAAAGCAGGAGTGATTTTTTCATTGCTTGATCTTTCTACAGATACTGGCAGGAGTGGGCAAAGTAGTATCAGCAAAATAGTCCTGTGATATGGACTTTTATCCCCTGAGAAACTAGGAGAGACATCTTCTAGACTGAAAATTTTCTTGAAAGATCACTACAGCTGCAGAATGTAGGCTTAGACTCTGGTTTCAGCTTTCCTCTCATTCTGGTACTAATTTGCATTGACTCTCTGTAGTGTTTTCTCCATGAAGAAGCAGGGGATCTGTCTTATACCTTATTCTCCATTAAATAGTAGGTAAAATGCAAATAACAGTTCCTCATTTAAATGAGTTCCTTGCTGAAATGAGTCACATTCCACAGGCACCTTCCTCAAGGGCACCTGTAGGAAAACCTATCCAGATTCCTGTTTAAAAATATGATAACTGAAAACCTTCCTCCTCCTTTCAGTTTTTTCTACACCTCCCTACTGTGGAAGAGAGTGTGAAAGGCAAAGGGTTAAATATTCAGGGTAAGCATATGCAAAAGCAGCAATGGCTGCAGCAGCTTTTAATTTCCCCCACCAGTGTCTCTGTTGTGCTCCCAGTCTGACTGGTTGGATAAGATATTTTAGTGGTTCAGAGTTCAGGCTTCAGCCTATATAATCCTCCTCATTCACCAACATGCCTTTCCCCCTGCTTAGTGAAGTGACAGAAGTCATTTATTGTCCTGTGAAAAACAGACTTTTCCTGCTATGTCTTGTATTGTATGTGCATCCACAAAGAAAACATTGCCTGTTTGACATCCTCTGCCCTCCTCTGCTTTTTCCTTATGATTAAGCACACTGAGAGGCAGCACACTGGCAGTTTTATTAACATAACCATCCTCTTTATCTCCAAGACAGCGGTACCACACATAGAAACCATCCTGACCATCCACACACAGCTGCTGCACCATAGCCTCAAGATGGGTTCTGGCACTAAGCAATAAACTTCTTGAGTTATTTTCACCTTCTAATATAAGACTTAAAACTGTGGCTTATAGCTGATAGACTGTGACTGATCTTTTGGTCAACTTAGCCCACAGAGGTGTAGAAACTCAGAAGATAAGGGGCTAATGTGTAAGTCTCAAACAACAACAGCCAGATGGCTGCAGAGCCAACCAAGGATTGTTGGTAACAGCACACTGTGAGAAAAAACAAGATGTGGCTGGGAAGGGGCCATGAAGAGGAAGGGTGGCACTTTTCTGGGACAAACACCCTTGATGTAGCTTCTGCAGATAAGCACAACATGGCACAGCACAGGAATGATCTCAAAGTGAAAGAAAACCTCCCATCATTATCCCAAGCCTCTGCTCTGCCTCATGAGCTTTGCCTCTCAAAGTAGCAGGTTTTCTTAATCAAGAAAAATTACAAGCCATTTTTTTAATGGCATTTCTGTTGTGATTTTCAGTTCAGCACTGCAGTATTTGTTATTTGAAATTTCCAAGGGTAGCACCATATGAAAAGAAATAAAGTAGAAAACTGAAATGACCTAATGATTAGGCATCAATCTTCATCAGCCATCTGAAGGTCCAGTAATTTTCTAGCACTTCCTCTAGTCAGGGATTTTACCCAGCTGCTTTTGAACCCCTGCAAAACTTTAGCAACACAATGCTCTGTGATAAAATTGCATTTGTGCAACTTAGGTGGATAAATACTTAATTTTATTTTGAAGATAGAGTCTCATCTTCAAACCAGCTACTCAGTTGGCAGTGAAATGAGTGGTGATTGCAAGAGATGAGCAAGTCTGCTGCATAATGAGAATACTGATATACCAAATAATTTAAAAACAGGACTAAGTTTGTGTTTGTGTGGATGAAAAAAAGGATAACAAGAAACAGCCCAAAACATTCAAGGTTTGGATATTGATCAGGAATGGGACATGACTTGGAGCATGGACAATTCAGAAATGGGATTTGATTCTCACTCTGCTATAAACCAAGTAAACCCTATGTATTAACTCTTGACAAACTTAGTCTTGTTGCTCTTTCTCCAGAAAAATTTTGCCTAGGCCTGCAAACACCTTCTCCAGCTTTTTTGTTTTGATGATGCAAAGATCACAGAATCACAGACCAGTTTAGGAAGGGACCTTCATAGACCATGAAGATCCAACCCCCCTGCCGTGGGCAGAGACACTTTCCACTACTCCATACAGCCTGACCCTGAACACTTCCAGGGATGGGCATCCCCAGCTTTCTCAACGCAACCTGTTCCACCTTCTCACCACCCCCACTGGCAAGTATTTTTTCCTCATATCCACTATAAACCTACTCTCTTTAGCCATGAACCTGCCGCTCGTTGAGCTGTCATTGCCGGCGCTGGTCTGACGTCTGAGAAAAGCAGCAGAAGCTGCACGCAGCTTCCAACTCAGGGGCTGAGATGTACCTTCTGCCTCAGTGTCAGGAGAGTCCCCGACACCACCAGAGGCCAGGCCCGCAGCTGCGGCGCTCGCCGTGCCCGGGGCGGTGCGGGCAGGGCTGGCGGGGCCGTGGGCACGGAGCGTGGGACGTCCCCTGCTCCGGGCCCGGGGCTGGCACCGCGCCGGGCAGGGGGCGGAGGGACACTGCGCTGCCCAGCGCGCCCGGCCCGGCCCTGCTTAACATCCTCTGTCCTTCTGTGCTTTTTATTTACGGTGAAGCACACTGAAAGGCAACAGACTGGCAGTGTTATTAACATAACCATCGTCTTTATCTGCAGGACAGCTACAGCACACCTAGAAACCACCCAAAAAACGCACACGGCTCGGTTGGATGGATTGGCAGAGCCCACTAAGATGATGTTTAATAAGTCCAAGTNTCTCAATGCAACCTGTTCCACCTTCTCACCACCCCCACTGGCAAGTATTTTTTCCTCATATCCACTATAAACCTACTCTCTTTAGCCATGAACCTGCCGCTCGTTGAGCTGTCATTGCCGGCGCTGGTCTGACGTCTGAGAAAAGCAGCAGAAGCTGCACGCAGCTTCCAACTCAGGGGCTGAGATGTACCTTCTGCCTCAGTGTCAGGAGAGTCCCCGACACCACCAGAGGCCAGGCCCGCAGCTGCGGCGCTCGCCGTGCCCGGGGCGGTGCGGGCAGGGCTGGCGGGGCCGTGGGCACGGAGCGTGGGACAGATCGG
>VZRH01007813.1:410481-434601 GCA_013397555.1 Urocynchramus pylzowi
GGGCGGCGGCGCGGCCCCGGCGGCCCGCGGGACGCGGCCCCGGCGGCGGCCGAAAGGGGCCCGTGGTGTGGGACAGCACCGGGGCCTGGGCTCCCCAAGGGCTCCGGGGCAAGGGAGATGCCCGGTTAACCTCAGTTTTACCTCGCTGTATGAAGAGCCTCTTGGAACACCCAGCGTGCGAGGTTTGGCGCCGGTTTAAAATGCTGTAAAGCCATTACAAAGCACCGGTCGCGTTCCTTCCGCACATACCGGCAATAAAGCCCGGGGAACAGAGCCCACTGAGAAATCACAGGATAAAAACTGGGCAGTGTGATGTATAAAGGCACTACACTGAAGCTCTTCCGTCTCTTTTTTCACAGTTCCGTCCCATCCAATGATAGTTTTCAGAAAAGGAAATTAAAGGCAATACTTTGTGTCACATTTTCGGTGAACACTAAGGTTCTGGTTTTGTCCCAAGCATTTTTACATCCTAGAATTTTATTCCCTACAACTAAGCAGAGGTTAGGGAATCATAATCACTTATCTGCCTCTATGGCGGCAGAATTTAAGTGTTTGTACTTAACCTGGCTGGAGCCTGCAATTGTGAAATAAATACTGGTTTAATAAATACAAATGGGGATTTTACAACTAACTTTGAAAATAAGGAGTTGCCCTGGGTCAGAGTATTTGGGAGAGAAGCTGGAAGACAACTGTAACAGGGTAATGAAGTTTGCTAGTGAAGGGTTTGACACAATGGTTTTTTTATTACTGATACCAAAATTCTTTATTTTGCACAAGCACAGCATATTTTAGCTAATTCTTTCTACTAATTTCAAAATGAGTCACAAATAATATGCAGCATACAGATGACCAGTAACCTTAAGGTCAGGTTCTTACTGAATTTACATGTAAATCTAAAAAGTATATGCTTTTATTTTTTTATTGCAATGCTACTTTGTCTCAACTATGAAAATCAACTCACTGTAGCATAAAATAAAGTAGGAAATTCCTGGTTTCCTTATAGATGGCTGAATCAGAATCTCAGAAGGGAAACTATTGTAACAGGGGAAAGATGGAGGAGAACTTTAAAATGGACATGGAGGAACTTCTGGAGGAAATGGAAAAACTAACAGGTACAGGTCTTTATTAGGTATGATACAGATTTTTTTACTAAAGACAGTGGAGATTTATTTTTGTATTTATTCTGTAAACTTCTGTGTGATAGAAATGTAATTAAAACAATCACCATCAACTAATGCCCTCGTGTTCTTAATTGTGAAAAAGCATGCAAATAATTTAGGTGGTTCAGATGGCTCAGAATCAAAAATCAATAGGTGATGCATGCTTAGTTCAGAGTGTTGGTTAAAAACAGAAATATTACTAAGGTGTTTAATGTACAATTATTAAAATATAGTATATAAAATGAGACAATTCTGAAAAATGGATACGTATCAGCTCTCAGGTCAGTGTACTATAGTGAATTCTTGGTAAAATAAAAGGGAAAGTACATAAGTGTACATTAGTACAAAAGTGCTAAACTATTTGTTCAGCTTTATCAGATACTCACTATTTCAAAATCAATTCCATTATTTAAGGTACTGATTATTTCAATATCAATTTCATTACTTAAGTTGTCCTTAAAGTATTTCATCTCTGTTGCAATCTCCTTGATCTTATTCTTCCTCACCTAACACAAGCTGTAACCGGTCTGGAGGGAGGATTCCTTATATAATATTCATATATTTTAAAACACTCTCTTTCTTGACCCTTTCCATTTGATCACCTGTTTTTGTTGTTCATTTTTAGGTGAAGTGTCCATCCTTGTTTTGTAATTTACATCAGTGTACTCTCATGATGAACTATTTTGAGACATTTATAAAGAAGTAATACTGAACAGTCTATTTAATCGAGTATTACTGGCAGTTTCCATTTTATTTTCCAGCCTTCTCTGACATCTGAACTGATAATAATTCATTTTATTAATTGAATTTGTTTATTGAATTTATTTCTTGAATCAGTCATTGCTTTTTCCTGGCCAGAAAACAATAATACCTGTTGTGTTTGCAGTGCGTGCAGCGTGGATGGCCTATGACTACGTGGCCATCCAGACCAACCCAGACCTGTCCAACGCCATGCAGCACTTGGAATACGTCTTCCTGATGTGCAAAGAGCAGATGCAGAAGAAATGGCAAGAGGTGCTACTGGAATCTAGAGGTGAAGGGCAAAAAAAGGAGTAAATTGAACTCGGTCATGCTGCCAGAATGGCATCCCTTGGAAAATCACTTAGGTCCTTTTTTCTGCCAGCTGTGGAGGTTTCACAGGCACTGTGGGAAATGGGCTTTCCTCTTGCTAAGAGCTACTTATTTGTGAATGTCTGTGGAAGTATTTTAATGAGATTACACATATACAGTTCGTACAGTTGAGGGTAAAAGCCAGCAATGTGTGTATTTGCATGATGCTCATCAGTAATCCCTGGAGTGTTTGCACACACAATTGACACACCCTCTGTCCTTGGAACATCATACTCACTCCATGGTCAGTATAACCAGAATTGTTAGAAACCTGAACAAACTGGGGGGATGGGGAGCAGGGCTGCTGTAGAAGACCCTCACAGGGGCATTGCACTAGCCCTTACCTTTCAAAGAAAATGGAAGAATTGCTTATTTTCCTAAATAAAACACAGGTTAAATTCTAGATGTGCAGATAGAGTTGGTTTTATTTAGTATTATCATCTAGGTGTTCAATTAGTTAGTATTAGTATTTATTTAGTATTATCATCTAGGTGTTCAATTAGTTAGTTTTATTATTTGGATAGATCATCTATAGTTGTTGCATCTTCTTCCATTAGGTTTTTAACCATTTCTTTGAACTGATTTCCCCAGAAAGATTGTTCCTCTCAAACTCTCTGAAGGCAGCATGAAATAAAAATTTTTTACTATTTTAGACTGCAGTGAGTGTGGTGGCATTGCTGCAGAAACCAGACTAACCATGTTATAAAACCTGCTTCTTTCCTTATGTTCTTATTATGAAATATTAGAAAAGGACAAATTTTTTTTTTTTACTCAGGATGTGGATTAAGAGCAGCACCTCATGCTATGTGGTTTTACATATAGGAGTAATTTATCAGAGATGGAAGTCAGTGCAATAAGTTTTAAGTATTTTAAAGTATTTTAAGTATTAAAATCAGTCTCTTTTGACTAGAAAGTAACCACCATGCAGCAAGTGAGAGCACCTCCATCTCCTCTGAAGAGGTATTTAATGATTTAATCACATCTAAATAATCCTTGAAAATTTGCCAATGTTTAGGCTGTGTATTTCTTTGAGATTGGTTGATCTAAATTCAGACAAAATGTTTATCCACTGAAGTAAAAAATACGTAGGCAATTTAACTTTGGGATTTTTTTAATACCAAGTATTTCTAGAGGCACAAATTGTAAGAACAAACTTTGAACTCTACACTTAACTTTCCCATAGGTAGGTCTTCACTTCTCCCCAAGATTTTCTTTGCAGTTATATGATGATTACGAGAGGAAAGTGAGGGATAGGCAGCAGTGCTTATTCCTAGAAAAACTATACAGCAAGCTATTTATATTTTTACTTTGCTGTTTTTATCCTTTATTTATGTATTGCGTTATTACTCACCATCTACCCTATTTCAGCCCCCTAGAGCCTGCAGCAGAACCCAGATAGCCCACATTGCAACTTTTATTTCCTGTCACAGGGGTGCATCCACGAATTTCCAGAAAAAAAATGAAGTGGAGTGACAGCCCCATCTAGGTCTCACATAACTGTTTCAGTAAACTGGAGTGCTGACATCTCTGAACTCCCCAGCACCCATTTTCTGTGATGAGAAGTGCCAGCAGCTGTGTGGTGTGTAACACTGCAATGCTTTTACCATCCATGGCACAGCAGACTTTACTGATCTTAGTTATGCACTGCACCTGTTGGCAGGTCAAGAGGCTGATGCCCAAGAGTAACCTATCCAAGAGCCATCAAGTGGAGCCATGAATATTCTCAATACTCTGTTTTACAGTTTCCATTAACAGTTTCTTACCAAGAAACGGATGAGACTTATACAAAGCCACCTGTATAATTCTGATGGAAATTCTTCTGGTTGAAACTGTGCCTTTCTTTCCAGTGTCAAACTGAAAGGGGGCTGAAATGAAAACATTTCACACATCCACTCAGGCATCTCAACCTTGTCAAAACCTATATCCTAGAGCTCTGTTTAGAATATTTATTTCATTTACTACTACTGCCATCCAGTAAATATTTCATTCTTTATTACAGCCCAAATTATCTCAGAAAGGCTCAAGAATCCATATGAGCTATTTTACCTTTTAGCCTATTTTCAAAACTTCAGTCCAGATTTTTGCAGCAATTTTTCCTGAAATTGAATCTGTAACACCTCTATTTACACATATTAAAATAATGTGGTTTTTTTTCTGAACAAGAACTGTATCACATAGGCACTACTGGCATGAAAGTGGCAGTGTATAATTAATTCTAAGGACCTTTGTGGTCCTACTCAAGTCACCACTTACAAGTCAAAACTTACAAACATTGAAGAATAATGTATTTTGACACTAGTCAGAAAATATAATGAAGCCCTGAGTCTTTTCTATCACATTTTAAAACCTTAAGATATTAATTACTCATCTCATCAGCTGGTGGTACTAAGTCATCAAGATCCATTTTCTGCTCAGTACATCATTGTCCTGCTCTAGGACTCAAAATTCAAATCATAGCAGCCTTGTTCCATTATTGCAAACAGCACAAAACAGAAAGGTCACTCTACCACTTATCTGACACAGCCTCCAAAATCTTCTTGTCCCCTTTACACCACTGTGTACTTTGCTTCCACAGTGGAAGGATCCACTGCCATTTGGCTCATGCAGATGATTTTCCCTACAACTCTGAGCACTTCAGAGCATGGACTTTCTCTCTACAGAATCACAGTGGTGCTGAAGGCTCATTGGTTCTCCAAAAAGCCAAACCAGCAGAAAGCAGAATGATGTCAAAGGCCATGGCTTTGAACTTGGGATCTGCAAAAAGATCTCAAAAAAAAGCCACAACAAATAACAGAGTCAGACATCCACAGCTGATTTCACAGCCCTTGTAGCAAACTATGTAGCACAGGCTTTATTTCCAGAGCTTTTTCCAACAGAAAATGTTTCACTTCCAAGGCACTTGTTGTACCTGTGTAGTTCTCCCATGGCAGCAGCTTACAGTACACCTATCTCTCCAGGCTGTGAATGCCTTGTATTACAATTATGTTCAAATTAAACAATGCACAAAGGAAGGCCTACAGAACTGTCTTCTTCCTTTGTTTATCCTCCTCAAAAGTTCACAAGCCACAGGGAATGTTTTTGCAGCACATTAGCTATTCTACAAATTCAAAATCCATGGAGCTCAATGTCTTTTTAAGAAACCAAACCAACACAACACAAACTAAGCTCTCATCTGAAATTCTGCTTGAGGCAAATAACCCATAGCTTTATTTACAGCACAAGCACCAGCTGCCAAGAGCAATGACCCTCATTACTGAGCACCAGGTTTATATTTTTTTCCCTGGGAAATTCAGCTAACAAGAGCATAAGAGGCCTAGTAAAGGAACAATTTATGCACAGCCCAAGACATCTAAGATGTAATTTTAGTAAGCGCTTTAAACTTTGCTAGAGTTAAGCTTATATTTTCATAACCAGGGAACTGAGGGGGATGAAGTATGTTATGTCAGTCACTGGCTTCTGTTTCATGCAAGCATTCTTACTAGAGGCAGGACAAACAACAAATAGAACTCAGTGCTAGGACATTACTTGCATCTCTCCCTCACTTTCTCTGTTCATACAAAAAAAAAAAAACAGATGGCTAGTTAGGTACTTTTGTTAACCTGATTCGATCTGACCTACATTTTTGCAGAGATTAAGAAAATTCTCTTTAGCCTGTCAAATCTCTCAAAGGAAAAACACCTATTGAAGGCAGTTTAAGTTTTTATGACAAGTTCTGCAGTAACATTTCAGTATTTATGAATATCTTGCATCTGCTTGTTATGGTGAAATTATCAACCTCTCCCCAGTGTGCCTGCACATTTCGTTCAGAACAAAATTTAAGCCTAAAAATATTTATCCTGCTTAAGAATTTTTTTAAGGTACCATTACTTCTATTTTCCTCACCTTATTGCTTTTTATTTTGTGTCAAAACAGACATATTTCTTCATCTTCCAAGTAAAGATTTCTTCCTTAACCAAGCCTATACGGCTTTCACTTCACAACTCATTAAGAGGTTCCTAATCCCTCACAATTCAGTCAGCTGTAAGCAGTGCAGCTCAGGCACCACTAAGCCTTTCCCCACCCTCCTTCTCCCCAAGGCAAAGGCAATAGGGTGCAAGGGCCTTTCCTCATCTTCCCAGAAACTGGAAGCAAAGGGCTTTTGAGTGCAATTATGCCCTGCACTCTCTGCTCAATTCCTGAAGAATAACAGGATTATTTGTTTGAGTAACAGCAATTGCAGGACAGTGAGAAACGATGGACTAACAATGAAGGACACAAGATATGCACCCATATTCAACAGCTGGAAGCAGACTGATAACACCTGGAAGGCAGCCAAGTTTTAGGGAGGAACATTAAAAAACCACTGATATTATAAGATAGCTCAGTACTTTGCTCATTAACACAAGACGGCAGAGGTACAGAGATTTTACTGGTTTGAAATAAAGAGTGGAGAAGCCAGTCAAACATTATTCAGAACAGAAGCTTAGATAAAGTGGTAGTTGCTACACCAGTGTCCTTCTTGAGCAGAGACTCAAAACTTGGATTCTACTGTTTACACAACACAAAAGCCTAGCAAAACAAATGGGGAAAAAAACATTCCAGGAACTCACTCCACATCCCCCAAACTCCTGCCACAAGACAGTAACAGGAAAACTCAACCATTAAACATCATTAGAGCCAAAGAACAGAGGGAACAGTGTAAGTTGTTTAAGTAATAGCTGTTTGGTGATTTCTTTGCTGAAGTTGTTTTGTATTAGAGTATATCCACCTAACCATGCTCAGGTATCGTCCAGCAAGACACACCAAAGAGGCAGCTCTCTTTCACATATAAACATGGAAGGAACAAGATTAAAATAATGAATTCTTTTAGAAGCAAACATGAAAAAACACTCTAAACAAGATTTTTTTTGGTAGTTGAAATCACTTTTATTTGTGAGGAACGTCACCCATGCTGCACAGTTTCAAATAGATCTTAACAAGGAAAGCGGAAGTTTGTCCTCCCTACGTCCTGCAGTGAACAGGACTGGCACAGAAAAAAAAACTCACACTTGGGAGGTTTAGCACCAGCATCCAATAAAAAAAGCATTTTAGTTCAATTTTAGTTCTTTGGTTGTATTTTTTTTTCCCTTTTCAGTTTGATACCAAAAGAAAAATTGAAAAAAATCAATACTAGCAAAACAGTGAAATTCTAGGGAAAAAAACCCCAAAAACCAAAAAGCTCCACAGTTGCTGTTGAAACTAGGGAGGTTGTTCTTTCTGCATCTCGCTCTCTTTCTCTCTTCATGCATCTATCTTATAGGCGTTCCCTGGATCTCAGCTGCTGGTAAATTTTCTTTTATACTTTGGTATTTCAGATCTTTGCTTCGTCATCACTGTTGACAATTTATTGCTTGTGTGTTTCTTTGGTGTTACTTTTGAGCTGTACTTTAGGACACCTGTCGAAGAGCCACATGTTTAAAAAAATGCAGTTTAAAGTTTCCCTTTCTCAATAAATAGACAAGATGTCAAACAAAAAGAGACTTATAACAGGCAGGATAAGCACAACTGGCTTATCCTGTCCATAATCAGGATCTTCCTAAAATAAAATAACTCATCAGCAGATGCTAGTATTATATAGACCAGACAGCTACCTGGAAAAAAAGAAACCAATTATAAAGCAAAACTTACTTTGTGACAAATACAGAGGCAGAGGGGAGAAAGAAGAGAAAAGCAGCATCTTGGATTGCCTCTACAGCCCTCTGAGAGCTTATCACAACTATCAAGCCATCCATAAGGGGATGTGGTCAGAATCCTAGAAGCATACACACTCTGCTTCCACTGGGAAACAGAGCTGCCCATATTCCTTACCTGAGCGATGGTGAAGGTGCCTGGGGAGCCGGACATTACTCAGCGCCACTCTGCTCTGTCACTGGAGCAGGATTTTCAGCAGGTGTTTCAGTTGCCTTTGTCTGAGACACAACAAACTCTTATTATAGGCAAAGGCTGACCTCCACACCCTTCCTCTCTTCAGCAGTACAGCCATCATAATGCAGGTTTTATGACAATCAAGAAAAATGAATCTCCAGAAAATATTAAATTTTAGCGTATTTCTTGTAATTGAGTATTACACAGCAGATTCTGTCAAGGGAACACCTGAAGTAGACACTGAATGAGAAAATCTTCCCTCATTAAGTAGAATCTGTGTTTGCAAGCAGTTTACTGAAATTATCTGGTTCAGACAGTTTAGGAAATAGATCTAGAGCTTTCAAATCCATCTCTCACGCTACATACAGAGTTAAGGTTTGTGAAAGCAGGAAAACACAACTGTTTCCACTTCAAAAATAGTTGTTACAGTCTGACCCCAATGAAGAACTATCCAGAAGCAATCCCTATCCCACTGCTGGTTCCTTTTTTTTTAAGATAAGGTGCTTATTATCCAAGAGGGTCAGAAGAAGCAGACAAGGAAATCAGCGTGCCAGATTTGGTCAGACTTATCCAGCACATGAATACATTTATTAAAAACTCACACAGGGCAGAAGGTCTTGCGCATTCACCCCATTAAAACCTCTGCTATGTATAATCATAAAATCGTGTGGGTTGGAAGGGGACCTTGAAGATCACCCCATTCCAACCCTCTGCCATGGGCAGGGACACCTTCCACTACCCCAGGTCGCTCAGAGCCCCGTCCACCCTGGCCTTGAACTCTTCCAGGGATTGGGCAGCCACAGCTTCCCTGGGCAACCTGTACTAGTGCCTCACCCCCCTCACAGGGAATTTTTTTTTTTCCCCATCATAGCCAATCTAAACCTACTCTCCTTCAATTTTAACTCATTCTCCCTCGTCCTGTCACTCCAGGCCCTTGCAACAGTCTTGCCTCATCTCTCCCTTCAGGCCCTGCAAGGCCACAATGAGATCACCCTAAAGCCGTCTGTTGCCCAGGCTGAACCCCCCCACTCCCCCAGGCTTCCCTCGCAGGAGAGCTGCTCGTGCCTCTGAGCAGCTGCTGCCCGTACCTCTTTGCCCTCCTGTGCCGGAGCGCTGGCCGGGCGCGGCCGGCGCCGGTAGTTGTAGGGGCGCCGGTAGCCGCGGCGCAGCGGCTGCTGGCTCATGGCATTGGCCTCGTGATGGTTCTCCTTGTTTTCAGCCTCTCCAGTCGCCGGGGCAGGGCGTGGGCGAGGGGGCCCTCTGAGAGGGGCAGAAAGAGGTGTTAACGATGAAACCAAGAAAGGTTCAACTACAGTAATTTTAGCCCAAAAAAACCTCCCATAACCAAGTATCATCCTCAACAGTCTTGAGTGCTAGCAAAACATCCCTTCAGGGTTTAGCTGGCATATGGCTGGAAAGGAAAGACAAGGAAAGTGGGTGTCTCTTCACTGCTGAAGCTACATCACCATATTCTGCTGTCTATCCAGCACTGAAGGTGCAGTTAGCCCCTTGGAATTGCTGGCTAGCAGAAGAAACAAGCCAGTAGTGGCCACACAGGCTGATTGTGCTGAGTTAGCTTTGGCATGGCTACATTCCAGCCCAGTCCTATTCCTAATTAATGGTGGAGTCCTTGCAATCCTCCTCACTTCTGCCTGAAAACCATTCCTGGATCTTGGCTCATGTTGCCCCTCTTAACCAATTAGGAAAAGCACCTATCACATGTGAGCTGAACCTCATTAACACTAAGCTATCAAGTCCATGTTCTTGATGTATACAAGAGCATTTCACCTTATTTATAATATAAGCAATGTTTATAAACTGTCAAAACATAGTCCAAATCCAGTCCCCGTTAGCTAATCCACAGCTACGTAGTCCCAAAAACCAATTTAGCTTTTCCAAAGGAACCTAACAAAAGTGCCAGTGTCACTGGATTTAGTGCCTGTAAACAAAAGCAATACCTGTTAACTTTAACAGAGGCATTGTGTACTGATAGGATATATCATTCCTCTCATAGGAAAATTGCATCAGAAAATCACAAGTTTCCATTAGTCATGGACAAGTTACTCAGCCTGTGATTCAACCACATAATGTGCAAAAGCCTCACTGGACTTGCTATGGTGCTATCTCTGACTGCCCAAAACTAATGAACACTTTCAGGAAATAAATTTATTCAGCTTGGATGCCAACAAGCAGAAAGAATCAGTAGTATCCCATTTCCCAGAGTCCTAAATAAAAGAGCCAAATTGAACATGAATATGCATAAACAGAAAAGCTCAAAGTAGAGGTGGAAAGCTTGTGGTTTTAGACACAGATTCCAAAAGGATGGATCCATTGTGTGTGGAACAGGCAAGTCATTACAACTCAGAGCAATCTTGTTATCCCTATCAAATTCGGTTTGTTGCTGCTCTTGCACTGTAATTCACCTCTTACTTTTTGTTTTTGAACAGACATGCACATGAAAAAATGGGATTACATCATTTTCATTGTTCATCTCTAAATCCTGTGTTGGAATTTGACTTCATAAGCTACTTGATAAACAAGGAGAATATGATGAGGGGCAACTGAGTGAATGGCAGACAAACCAGCTCCTTGAGGACCTTTAAATGCCATTTCTCCAACCCCCTTCAACTAGATCAGGCTGCTCAGAGCTCTGTCCAACCTGATCTTGTAAGGGGCATCTACCGCCTCTCTGGGCAACCTGTTTCAGTGTTCTACCAGACTCATAGTAAAAAAAAAAGTCTTCCTTCTATTTATTCTAAATCTTTGTTTAAAACCATTACCCTTGTGCTAACACAACAGGCCCTGCTAAGAAGTTTATCCCCATCTTCCTTATAAGGCCCATTCAAGCACTGGGCAGTCAGCTCCCTCAGCCTGCTGGCCATGCTGCCTCTGCTGCAGCCCAGGAGATGGGTGGCTTTCTGGGCTGCAACTCCACATTTACCAGCTCACACACAAGTTTCCACCCAGCAGCACCCCCAGCAGGGTCCCAGATCAAGTATTTGGGTTATTTGGGATACTTATCCAGGAAAGTATGAGTGTTCAGCTGGGAGGACATGGGTGCTGCAGCTCACTTCAATATGCTGCTCAGTTGTGAGAAGTAATGGGATGCTAGGAATTCTTTGCCCTTTCTGGGCCATTATGATTCTGAACATACAAGGACATGAAACACATTTCTCCAAGTAATTAAAGTGTTTCTCACTGTCCCTACCATTTGCATAAGTGTTCCCACACTTGGAAGCCTGTAGAGAACACAAAAGCATCTGAGTTACTGAGCAGAGGAACTGTACAGACCTGCGATAGCGGGGACGGTAGGTAGGATTCCTGTGCACTTGCTGAAGTTGTCCTCCTTCTGTGACCCCATCCTTGATTTCTCCCTCACCACCCTGCTAACCAAAAGAAAACAGAAGTGTTGTATTTGACAGGCAGTCTATTAACCATAACCCTGAATGCAAGCTCAGAACCAATATACCAGTACAGAAACCCCAGCATACTGGGTAAAAAGAAGCAGCAAATTCTCAAAAGGCTTCAATTTGGGCAAAGTTAAGATGAGGACAAAACAAGAGCCATCAGTGCTGCCCCTGCTCCTCACAGACTAAGAAGCTGTTCTTAGAAACATTCTCTCTGATACATATTAAGTACATTTCACAACATGAAATGCACTGTAATGGATCCACGTTATGGAGAGGCAGCTACTGATCTGGACAATTCTTTATTTGAAAAGCTAACAAAAGACATCACACAGATCTGCCACAGGCCACTTCACATTCTACACAAAGCCCCATTCCACAGGGAGCCTCCCACAAAAACATCAAGAAGTTTTAAGATAAACTCTATTACCTCACATCAAACACTCTTTCCACACAGTCCTTTCAATCTTTCAGAGATGCAGTGGTTATCTTTCCCCTTTAGCTGTCAATCGATAAAGCTGCATGTTGGTTTGGGTGGTGTTTTTTCTGGTTTGATTTTTGTTTGTGGCTTGTGTTGTAAATGCCAGCCATCAGTGATGTCTCATTTATAAAATGTTACGCAACTTAAAGTTCCTTGTGTATTATTCTTCCCTTTAAAAGAAGGAATTTAACAAGATATCTAGAAACAGAAGTGCATCTTCAGCATCTGATCCAGTAGGAAGCAAAAGCTGTAGCCTCCTGACAGCCCTTAGTAGTCTACCTTAAGTTTGACAGGTATCCTTCCTTTTCTGCGCAGCCATTTTAACCACCATGACCATACACAATTAAAAACACTGCAATCATCTGTGATGTTCTCTTCTGTATAAAACTGATCAGGATAACTAAATATCCAAAGGAACTAGGATACATAGTAGGAACAGGCAGTATCTGACAGCAGTCGAGGTAGAATTGAGAGACTCAAAACTCAAGAAAGTAACACTTCTCAGTTTACGACAGCTTTATAGTGCTTATCCACTTTGCAATCCCTAAGTGTTCTGGTTTTGTCAAGATGCCTTGTAGAGTGTAACTTGAAAGTTTATTAGGCTATGCTGCATGATCAGAAGCACCTCAGACAATCAGGAGAGGAACAGCCCAGCCAGTATTGTGTGTGGCAGTAGCAATGCAGGGAAATTGAACTCACACTCCGAGGTGGGCCCCGGCGTCGGCCAAAGTAGCCCCGTCGGTAGCGGCGCCGGTCTGCAGCGTAGCGGCTGCCTTCCACGGGGACTCCATCTGGACCAGTGACATTAGCTGCTTCTGCACCCTAAAAGGGCAAAAGAAAGGCAGCCAGGGTGGTGTGAGAAAAGAACAACCAGCTACAGGGAGAAGATGAAACAGGAAAGAGGCTTTTTTGCCTAAGTTCCAAGCTACAGTGATTGCTTTCTTCTGCACAGGGCAAACGGAGGTTTGTTATTCCCAACCCCTTAACCAGGAGTTATCATGAGTTAAGATATTGAAATCCTATCCAACGGGCTGAGTTCAGAGGAGGAAGCAAGAAGGAACTGACTGAGACAAATAAACCTCAAAAAATGTTCAGAAAAGTAGGAGCATAAGGAAATTCAAAGTTCTTACAGTTATTAAGATGCCAGACTGCAAGAAAAATTGTTCAGGGCAATATAGGCCTCAGCTAATAATTACTGGGCAGGCTGTAGGCTTCACAAGTAACAACTGCAGACTCTAGAAGCACTAGGATGAAGTTTCCTAGTAGTTTTGATACATATCTAGAAATATGCCTTAATGACACCTTTAAAAAACAGATTTCCCCCGCCACCACCCAAAAAGCTATATGAATGCCACCAACCCAGTGGTTAACACATCAGACAGAGACATCAAAGATGCAGCTGAAGTTGTGTGTGATGTTATCTCTGTTGGACCACACCCTGAGGCTCCATGGTCTCTCACCTTCTCTCCCTCAACCACATCAAATTCTACAGTCTCTCCATCGCCAACGCTGCGCAGGTACTTCCGTGGATTGTTTTTCTTTATTGCCGTCTTGAAAGGAAGATGCATAAAAATATATTATTTCATGCTACTTATCCTACACATTCTTAGCCCCACAGATGAGGGAAGGGCAGTATTTCTCTGCTACAATTCCAACTCCACGCACCAGAGCAGTCACCACACTAAGGTATTTCAAATACACAAATGTCTGTATTTCACAGGCCCACCAATACTCAGTTCAAGGTCTCCTCTTCTCTCACTATTTATGAGTTTATAAATCAGCTGCTGCCCCAGGATCTGCTCTGTCCAGCACACAGGATATGGAAATTATTACAAATCTCTGCATGAACAGAGTTCATACTCCGTGTTTGACTTCCTCCAAGCTGTACCAAGGCAGCACTAGCAGCAAGTGTGATCCCTGCCTTCAGTCATTAGGAGAGCTGTAGACCATCTAAAGAGAACACAGAGCATTTCTGCAGAAGCATTAGCTATATGGTATCATGGCAAGTCCTAGCAACTAGAAAAGAATTACTGTAACTCTGATGTAACAAATTAGCATTTTATTTGAGCATTGTAAATGAGACCCCAAATATTAGGTGAGCCTGTGATAACAAAGAATAGTACCAGAACAGACAGATGCAATCTTAGCCATCTCCTGGACAGAAGCCCCAAAGTACTACAATAATAGCTATGAATAATAATACTATTATTGTTACATAAAAATAACAACATGGGTTTGGATCAAAGCCAGTTGTACACCTCCTCAGACTCACAGGAAACAAACCTCCTGGAGCAATTTTCAGACTGTCAGCTACAAATACCTTGCTAATACTCTGTAGAGTATTTCTAGGACTCCACAAAAGGCTGTTAGCAAGACAAGCCTATGGTCTGTTCATTAGGCAAAGCTTTGCAAACTGGAAGATGCCAGGGAGAAGAGACCAAGACATGCATTGTGCAAGCTAATGCAGCAGCTGTTTTCTTACTGAAAGATTATCATCTTGCACTAGATTATTAAAGACCAATTCACATTCAATTTCCTGATGCGGGAACCTTTAGTTAGCATGTAGGAGGGAGGTGCAGAGCCAGCAGAGAGAAACACAGGGCACAAATCCAGCTTAAGAAATTAGATGTAGGGCAGAAACAGGAGAGCTAGTTGTCCTATCTGTCTGCAGTTCAAGAAAAACTGCAGAATGACTATCAGTGGAGCTGTTACCTTTGCATAGCAATAACATTTAGTCAACAACAGCCCCAAAATATTCCCAACTGAAGGAAAAATTTATTCAGTTTAAAGCTCCTCTTGACTAGTCTAGGAAACCTATTTTCCTTGCTGCTCAATACAATCTCCTTTGTGTTTCAGGCAACAGACCAGCATGTCCTTCTAGCCATACCTTTCCCTATATCCTGCAGCATCCCTGAACAGCCTAAGGAAGGATGCAAGAGTGCACATACTACAACTGTCAAAGCAAAAACATTCCAAGAGGTTTGGGGCTTTTCAATACAGAAACAGAATGAGCCGTTCATGTCAATTCCTTTGGGAATTACTTTAGCAAGCAGAGACTCCACAATTATCTTAAACAACTTTGTTTGCCTTCTGCTGACCTTTTAGTGTAACTGTCCCATTTCTAAAAATCAGATCAAAGTGTTTGCTTTGCCATAAATTTTATATACTAGTACTAAAACCCTTAATCTGCAGCAAAGTTAATGATTTAGTACTATTTGTACGGAAACAACTGACTAAAACTTTTAAGACTTGTGCTTTGCATGTGACAGACATGTCAATAAGCTGTCTTTCAAACTCCTTCCCCTTCCCTGTAAGTGCAGAAGAACAATGGACTGACAAATTTCTTTTCAGCAGAGGGTACATGTAAGATAGGTGAAGCTCCTCAAATATCCTTCAAAAAGCATAATGAAAAGATAAAAGCAACAGTATTCCACATGTTCTGTTCCCAGCTTTATGGGCAGAAACTTCAAGAATTCAGATCTGCAATTGCCAACAGAAGGTAGAGGCTGCAGTAGGCTGGAGCTTGTTTTATAAAGGCAATCAGGACAACTTTGAGTAAATCCTAGAAATCCAAGCAGAAACTCTGCAGCTTTACTACTTCAGCTGCAGATAAACATCACTGAAATAAGCCTCTAACAAGCCTAAGCTCTAAGCTTGATGAAAAGACTTCTACTCTGTGTATCCAGAGGGGAGAGAGCGCTATTCTCCCTGTTACTGTTTACCAGCATCCTGCAGGCTCCAGCTTCTCTGATTCAGAAGACAGATGTTTCTCATTAACAGACAACACTCAACAACAAAGCCTTTCCTTTCCCAGGGGGAACACTGGTGAACAGGCAACTAGAAGAGCCTCCACAGCTAGTTCAGGTTCTTGTTTGAAAGAGTTCTTTCCATATGCTCATACCACCACATCATCAGCACATCCAGCATCGTCCCAGTAACAGCCAAAATTTGTTACACTGATTCCTGGTGCAGGTACTTCAGGCTGTGCACGATCAACACAATCCAGTGAAGTGAAGATAAAGAGAAATTAACTCTTCCTCACAGCTCATTGGTTTAAACTCTACCTAATTAAATGTAACTGCTCTGGCTGCTGGCACTCTTCTGTTGTTAAATTGTGAGACACACTGCAGCCCACGAGGCAGACGGATCCCTTCTGCTCACAGCACCTGTAGCTGACTGACACAGTGCCCTGCACAGCACCTTGCCCCAACCAACCAGACAGGGACGCAAGGTGAAGCACTGCCCTTCTCAAAAACACTGCCTAGGGCCCCTGCAAGACAAAGGGTTAACTCAAAGCAAGCCATGCATGCCCTAAAAAGAAAAGCATTTTAATCTGTACTAGTTATAAATAGCATCCAATAGCCAGACACCAAGCACTAACCCCCATTCCAATCATGAGATCGGCCCGTTCCCTCCCCGTGCAGATGCAGGCAGGGGAGGCAGGGAGAAGCTGTATCTGTTCAACTAGGTCAGCCTTATTCTGAAGGGATTAGGAGTCTAATCCAGCCCCTCCCAGGCATGAGGGAGGGGCACAGCAGGCACTATCAGTGCAGAGGGAGCTTGAAGCAGGATGTTTGCTCACAGCATGGATTTGCCTCCTTCGTCAGACAGCCTCATCAGGAGATCTGGCCAGAATGTCCTAGGCTCTGGGAGTGAGCACATCCATGTACAGGATGAGGAATCTGAGCATCTGACTGCTGCCAAGCCAGAGCAGAACTAGAAGCCTCTACTCTGCCATGCTCAGCCTGCCAAGAGGGTTAATCTGATGCAGGCCTGCACACGATGTGATATTTCTGAAACAAAGCCAGTTTTGCTCACACCAAAAGGACTTCAGCCACAGGAGATGGGAAGTGCCCACCCCTCTCCACACACACCCACCAGTTTACATTTAGGGGAACAATCTCCTCTACAGGTGAAGGAGACAAAACAGCACAGATAACACTACCTTTCTGTTTGGGTCTCAGCTGGCAGCCTTCCCAAGCAGAACACCACTGATCCATGTTATCTGTCATCAGCACAACAGCCATTTTCCAGGATATTGCCTCACAAGTATCAAGGAAACCTCATCTGTCTTTAAGGCAGTGCTGCCTACCCAGAACACATTTCTCTTCCAGAACTGTTCCCACCCTCCTCTGGACACAATCCCATCAGACCACAGATGTGTCAGCATGCCCACAGCACAGGCTGCTAAGGAAGGAAAATGACCATCAGAAATCAGTATGTGCATTGGCAGCTCTTGCTCTCAAGCCCACCAGCTGAACCAGGAACATGTACTGTGCACACTTCCCAACATCATTTTCTCTCCTGACAGGCAGTAGATGTATCCCCTTCCAGCTCCAGCCAGGTTCAGATAATGGGTGCACACCCTATGACCCAGAGAAACAGTTACCACAGTTACCACTATTTAGTCACCAAGACACAAGAACTAAACTAACTCTCAGTGTTGACTCACCAGCTAAGGATATATGCACATATCCTCATTCTCAGTGACCTGCTCTGGGAACAAACTTCCTGGTCACATTTGATAGAAATACTGTCACACCACAGAGACAGCTCATGCTTTCAAAGATCACATGAGCCTGCAGACATTTTATATGGGACAAACTCTAGGGACAAGATTGCAGTTTCTGGTGAATGATGCAAAACCAGATCGAAGCCAACTAATCAGTTGACATCAGCATGCAGACAGCATCCTCTGTCTTGCCATTATTTGCCTGCAACCTGAGAGTCACAGTATAAACTTAGAACAGCCTCCTGACAGCTCAAGGAAAGTTAACCAACAACGAGCTGCTGGGCAAGCTCTCTCTGCTTGGGCATATTTGGCACACAGCCTTCCTCCTCTTCTGCCTAAGAGCAGCTGCCTTGTGCAGAAACAGCTGATGGCAACCCAGGCTGGTCAAGAGCCAGACTAGATCACTTTCTCTCCAATACCAGGGAGGGCAGAAGAACAGACCTGCGAGTGAAGAGGGATGGAAGAAACAAAAGGCACAAGGAGCATGAGGAGACAGGGGGAAGGACAGACAACAGCAGCAAGGTATTCAGAGGAGTCATCTCACCAAGGGGAAACAGCCAAACAAAAACCACTTTTAGTGTTCAAATTAGAGCAGACAAAAAAAAGGGGGTTAAGAAGGGTTAAAATACCTAGCCCTTCATAGAGAAGGAAAACAACCTAATATTTCTCCCTGAAAATTTCAACATACACATCCACTCAAGTTATCTGCAGAAAATAGTCTAAGGAGAAGGCAGGACAAGGCTGGGTAGCTGTTGCAGGAAGCTGCATTAGAAACCTACCATAGCACACATGCCTAAGCTCAACTCCTGCTGTCTTACCTGATGAACAAACACATCTTCTTTGGTATCGTTTCTGTGAAAACAAAGTGAGAAGTCATAAGAGTTTAGACTAAAGAGACTTTAATAGAAATTCCTGGCTTTTCAAGTGAAACCCTCCTTCTCTCAGCCTGTAGCACATGCCCTGAATTCCATACATTCTGTCTAAGTCTATGCTACCAAAACCCTGCTCTGAACTTCTATGGTCATTTGCTTGAGAACAGAAAGGGTTCCCGGGCCTTCAAAAGCGTGAGAGGACGGGGGAGGTTCTCTGTAATCTTCTGGCAAATATTCAGTGTTTTCTTTTTATGCAGGGCAGAGTTGATGACTGGACTGCTTGTTTTTCACTACTCTTAACTCCCCAAAAACACTTCCAAAGGGACTGCAACCTGAGCTGTTACCCCAGAGGTCAAACAAGACTATCAACAGGACTGGCCACAGCTGTTAACAGAGATCTCCTTTCAGTGAAATTCAAAGCAAAGAGGCACGAGAGGTGTTAGGAGAGTCCACAGGAGGAGGACCCAGACACAAACGTGAGGTTTTTCTGGATTAGGCCAGACACTTCAGGCTTCCACACACAAAACATAGAGATAAGTCTGAGACCTTGAATCTGTGTTCCCATACAATAAAAAAGAGCCTAAGCCCTGCCATCTGTTCACTCAATTCCTTCTCAGCAAACAGAACAGGTGGGTCAAAGAGTTTGTAAAGATAATGCATAATCCCAAACTTGTTGCTCTGGATTGAAACAACAGTAGACTTCATGTCAGGAAGAAAGCTAACAAGTTATTACACTACAACCAGGTGAAGGCTCTTACATCAACTGCTGTTACAGATTTTAAGAGGCCCTCCTAATCAAAACACTTCTTCTAAGCTTATGTAACACTGGATAATAACCTCCAGAGACTGAGATTAATACCACACCACGACTGGCTTCAGATCCATGAATGTGGGGTCTTCTACCCCTTTCTGCACCGTGCAACTCACCCAAATCTGCCTGATGTGTAACAGCTCAAGGACATGCAGAGTGAAATAACTTGCCAGGTATGTTTTTTGGAAGACAAGTGTTCAGCATGCAGCAGTTTCATTCCTCAAAAAAGCACACAAGACATTTAAGTCCCTCAACCACAAAGATATTTCAGCTTTAAAAGCCAGAGTTTCCTCCAGTAAATTGGAAGCATGGGTCTTCTGCACCTACGGTTGCAGTATGATCAATCTCACCTACAGCTGTTTGGATTCTCAATGCTATTCAGATCTTTGTTTGTGCCCAGAGAAGAGGGAAAAAACCAAAAGATACAAAGAGAGAATTTCTACAAAACCCAAGCCTGGCATATTTTCAGTGAAATACTCTCAGAGAATCTCAGTGAGTATCCACAGGAGGCATTCTGACCAAGCAGTTAACACTTGAAGCTTACCCAAAAGTACTTCCCCTCATCCTCTACCTTTCTCAGGCCTTTGAAAAAAGCCAGACAGTCACTAAAGAATATGCAGCTCATTAAGAGTGTAGTAGAAGTAAACATGAGAAACAGGTAACAGACCAAATTTGTAGTGAGTTTGACCCTGTTTTCTCCCCATAACATAACCTTTGATTATGTTATGAGATATTTAAGAAAGTTTGCTGAGTGCCTGGCCTAAGGTGACTATCAACTGCATGAACTTGTAGTCAGGTCCTGAGGTCTCTGTTGCAATCACTAACACATGGCCTATCTTGTGTACTACGAGTCTTAGTACAGCATAAATACAGCTACCAGAATTTAAACATACCTGTTGATAAAGCCATATCCATTTCTGACATTGAACCACTTGACTGTGCCAAGAACTTTGGTGGCTGGAAAGAAAATTAAAGACATTAATCTAAAATATAAGAAAGTACAATAATATTACATAAGTACTTCTATAATTGCATATGAAGTTGCAACCAGACTTATCCTGTTCCCTTAACACTCAGTGTGCCTTCATCTCCTAGTTCAGCTCATTCTGATGCAGTAACAAGACACAGTGCTTTAACACACTATTCTTCAGTCAAGGGTTTACCACACAGCACAAAACCTAGCTCTGCTTTCAGAATTGACCATCCATCCCTTTTCTTATTTCCTATCCCAGGAATGGGCAGCAAAGCTGAAAATCTCACTGCATTCATCAGTTCTCTTTAGGTTAGTAGCTAGATATGAAACACAGCTGAAGAAAGCTGTTTACAATTCCTCTCTCTCTTACAGTTACCCTTCTTTCTTTCTTAGAAACCAGAACTGCCCAAAGAAGCAGTATCAAGTTCTGTTCATCCCTCTCAAGTGGAAAAGCAGCACATCCTTGTTCTGGAAAAGTTCCTTCTTTCATTGTCCGCATCATACTAACCAAGCAAGACCCCACCACACTTTTTCTTTTAGTACTCCTACAGCTAAGATGATCTGTAATTGTAATGCCTTAAGTTTTAGCTTTCATATATTCCAGATTCTGTACTGCCTTAGCGTGTAACTCTGAACTTCATATAAAGTGTTAGCAAGTTCTCTTCACACTTTAGTCAGACCAAACAATCCTTTTCCAGCCTGAGAACCAAGGACACCGTTGCAGCTTCAGGCCCAAAAAGTACAAACAACAGCGAACTGAGGAGAGCAATGTGGCAGGATGGGACTCCATAACCTGAAGCTGTAATTGGACTATTAATCCAAATATGTAAGTGGACCAAAACTTATAAAAGTGTGAAAACTCATGACATGGTGTCCATCTTGTGTGGAGCCATGGCCAGGCTCTTGTAGTGCCCAAGGTGCATCCTTTGAAGGCCTTTCAATAAATACCTGCTTTATTCCTTTAACACTGTACAGCCTCTGTTCCAGGTTAGCCTCTCTAGGCATCGATTGTTTAGTTACAAAGTGACCAACTTCATGTTCCATGACTTTCAGGATCAAGGCAAGCTCCCATCTCAACAGTAAAACAGCATCTACTTAGAAGCAGTGTTTTATAGGACCTGGCAAAACCTGTTTCTCCAACTTACAGGAATGTGTAGGAGGAACTCTACAGTGATGGAGGAGGCAGTTCAACCCCTCCTTACCTCACTGGTAAGCAACTGGATGGACACCAAAACCTTGTACTTTTCAAACAGTACCTTGTACTTTTCAAACTCTTCAAACCCCAGTTAAAGGACAGTTTTAGCCTCTCTAATTTAAGAGCTGTTGCTTGTTAACATGGCTTGATTACAGCTACTTAAGTAACCAGTGCAGTACCTACTTCAAAAGGGTCTAGTCACCTACAGAGGGCTGCTTGCTAAAAACCTCACATACATGTTTTTTGGGTGGCAGGAACTCAAGAGGCAATTAAAAGGAAAACAGACTAGAGACTCTCCAGTTTAGAAGTCCACACCACTCTGCTTGAGGCAAGAACACACTGTAAATTGTTACCTCCATCTACTCTACACCTGTATTCTTTTCTAAATATTCACAAGGAGATGACAGAGCCAGCCAGACCTTTGGGCTCATGGAGTCTTGCCAGCCCCTCAAGTAAGAACGTCCGACAACAGCAGTGCATTGTAGAACTGCTGCTGTTATTACTGTCAATAACAGACCCTTCCTCATTGCCCCTTTAGAAGTTAAATTTTTGGTCTCCTTTAATACACTTTTTAGAAAATGTTCTTATTCAGAAGCAGTGAAGTCTTACCATGACTGAGATATCACCTAGAAAAAAGGACTCTGCCTAGTACAACATGCATTCCCAAGAATTCTTGTTTATTGGAACAGAAAAACATTTGTTCAGTGCCAAATACTGGCTCAGTAAACAGTATTCAGCACCAGAATTTATAGCTGTGCTTTTAGGTTTAGTTTCATAGGGACATCACCACAGACAGACACTTCCTGCTACTACAATGGCACTGGCTACAGGAGCTCCCTACACTCACACAAGTCAACAGGAGGGGACGGGGGAACACAGAAATAGAGCCAGTGGTACCTGCAGGTTTCAGCCAGCTTCTAGAAACAATGCCAGTACCACTGCTTCCCTCAACATCATCCCTTCCCTCCCCTGCAAAACAGCTTTGGAATCTGTTAGCCTACTTGAACCAGATTAGGAAGAAGCCTAGGAAGCATGACAAAAACACTCAGAGAGGTCAAGAGGCTGGGGAAGGAGAGGCAGTCAAAACTCACTCTGTAGCCAGCTGGCTGCTGCTAAGTGGAGGAGTCTGCACACAGTTTTGAAAACAACATTGTTCCATGGGGGTGACTCCAATATACTCCACCTAAGACAGTGTGCCAGCGAAATACTATTCCCTGCAAACATTTACAGTCTCCCCTAAGTATCACTGTGGGCCAACAGAACCTCAGACAACAGCATGACACTGAACATCCATGGCACAGTCACTGGTAAGCCTGAGCAGGCAAGTCTGGCAAGGAGGAGGAGAAGCCCAGAGGAAAACACAGTAACCAGTGAAACTGATGAGTCACAGAAGGCAGTCGATGTGCTGACGTACATCCCACCAGCAAGTGGAAGCCCACATATTTCTACAAGATGCTGCACTCTGATGCTATCAGAGGAAACAATCACCAGCCACTCCTACCCATGACAAAACAGCCATTTAACAAGGAGAGCCAAAGCTTCCTGTGACCAGGAGAAAAGAAAAAGTTAAGTAACCTTTACCCATATTCCTAGAAGTCAGATATTTGGATGCCTCAAGCAAGTGTAAGATTTTGCTGCTAACGAGATCTTTGTAAAAGAAGGCTTAAGGGAACATAACTACACAGGTGACCATTAACAGGGACATTTGAGGTGGACTTTAATGTAAGTCCATTTCCAATTAGCACTTACAGTGATCCTTTCCCTCATCATGCCTAATAAAAAGCTTGCCTAGCAATAAGGCCATTTTGCAAAACCATCACCACGGTGTTTTTCTGCTAGTTCAGGAAAGGCACTTCTACCTTCCCTTCCCCCCACGCAATAGGAATAGGTGAACAAGGTAAAAACGTTAGCAGGAAAGAAACAAGCCACATGAAGGCAAGAAGCAGCCAGATATACCAGCAGATATGGATGTGCTTATTCCTGTGTACTAATTACTGACAAATGAGGTAACAGGGAAAAAAAAGAATCACACAAGCCGTGCCTCTGATCTCTGCTTTGCTAGAACTCTTCCTAACTCCACTCCAGAGAAATCCTTTACCTGGCTTCTCTTTCTTGCACCAAGACTTCAGTCTTCCTCTTCAGACCAGAAGGTCCTGTGTATCCTTAAGGAAATTTGGGACTCTACACTGTAAGTCAGCTTCAACTTCGCCTTTACCAAACCCTTGTAAGTTACACAGTCAGAAACAGTACACCCCTATCGGCAGTAGCCTGCAGATTGAAGTCCTGTCCTTTTCAACAGGTTGATCCTATTCAATCGCAAAGAAAAAGAATCACACTTGCTATGCACCGGGCTTGAACAGAGAGGTGGCAACATGACATTTCGCTCGCTTCCTTACTGATAGTAAACTAGAACCTAAACTCCGCCCCTCCAAAAAAAAAAACCCTCAAAACAAACAAACCCCACTAAACCTGGAAGCACTACTAAAGCAGGATTCTTAATGGATCGAAAAGTTGTGCCAGGACCGTAACATTAAGGAGAGGCACAGACGCTTTCCAGCAGCCCTTCCCGGGACAGACGCCGCCGGCAGGTGCCGGGGAGGGGCTGAGCCCGGCTGAGCCGCGCTCGCCGTCCCGCACGCTGCGGGCCGATGAGGCGCTCCCGGGCTCCCGCCCAGCTCCCGAGCGCGTCACGGCCGGCGCCGCGCGGCTCCCCCGG
>VZRH01007814.1:0-90090 GCA_013397555.1 Urocynchramus pylzowi
GCCAGAGAGCCTGTTGTCTCTCCCAGTGCAGGACAAAGAAGCTGAACCACCAGCTTCTCCTGCAGACAGCGATCCCTGCATTGAGCAGCACAGCCAGCCTCTCCCCACGGCATTGCGCAAAGACGCAAATGTGTCTGTGGGTTGTGCCTTGCCTGCTGAGCCTGTGGAGGAGGCCGATGCAGGAGGCATGGAGGCTGGCCGTGCCCAGGAAAAGCCCTGCGGGGGTGAGCCGACGGCGGGNGAGCCGCCGGCAGGAGCTCGCCCGGGCCCTGCCCAGCCCCTGGCACGCAGCGTTCCTGCCCGCCCCGCTGGCAGCGCAGCCGTCCCGCAGCCCCCGGCCCCACGGCCATGGCGCTCCATGGCCCAGACGGCTTGGGGGGCTCCGCACCGGCTTTTCTCTTTCGGCTGCCTCGGGGGGCAGCCAGAGGAGTGAGCCTGGGGCTGGCAAAGATCCCAGCTCACCCTGAGGATGCCCAGCTCCCAGGGGCAGCAGCAGGTCCCAGAGGCAATGGCACCTGGCATAGAAAAACACTCAATGCATCGATGGGTGGGTGGTGGCCAAGGCAACCACTTGCCAATGATGGGTCCTGCTGCCGGCCCCTGCCCTTTACCCCCAAGCCAACAGCAAGGAGGCCTGGTCAGGGAGAGCCGGCTGAGGAAGGATGACAGCGCTGACTTGCGCACTCCACAGATGCTGACTTTAGGCCCGGGCTGCATTGTTAAGGGGCATTCCCACCCTGCCCCATCCTAGATTTAGAGTTGAGAAATGCTCCTTGGGCCTTAGCATTTCAGGTAAATGAAGCTAAACCCATTCTCTTTTCACAAGGCAAACAGGAACACGTCTGCCTGGATACCAACAACAACATAGACAGGAGAAAGGTGTTAAACCCGGATGAACAGCCCAGGGTCCTCACATGCACAAGAACTACTGGGACTCGCAGTGAAGAAGCACAGCATGAGGAAGGACCGATGAGACCCTGCTAGAGGCAAGCTTCCAGAACGGACCTCTGATCCCTTCCCCACCCCAGCCCTGCTCTTCCCCACGCCCCACCAGTCTTCCCCATCTCACCACTACTCTTCACCCTCTCTCCTTCTCACCCTCCTCTTTTCCCTCTCTCCTTCTCACCCTCCTCTTTTCCCTCTCTCCTTCTCACCCTCCTCTTCCCCATCCCTAGCTCTATACCCAACATTCCTTGCTAAATAAAATCCCCATTGTTAACTTTGGTAGATGGTCTCGTTGGCACCGTAATTCGCGCACTGGAATCTCTTGCTAATCCCATCTCAACAGGGCCACAGATCTGCTCACAGCACTCGAGGTGTGGCCTCCCCAGTGCCCAGCACAGAGGGACAGTCACTGCCCTGCTCCTGCTGGCCACTCTAGTGCTGACACAGAAGGCCCAGAGGCCACTGGCCTCCCTACCCAGCTGGGCACACCCTGGATCACGTTTGGCTGCTGGTGGGCAGCACTGCCAGGGCCTTTCCTGCTGGGCAGCTTTGTAGCCACGCTGGCCCCAGCCTGGGGCACTGCAGGGATTTCTTGGGTCACAGGGGCAGGACCCAGACCTTGCCCTTCTTGAACTTCACCCTGCTGGCCTTGCACCATCCAGCCTGTCCACATCCCCCTGCAGAGCCTTCCTACCCTCCAGCACATTGGTACCCCCACCCTACCTGGTGAAAACACCTCAGCCTTAAAAACACTGGGGAATGCAGCCACCAACACTTCTACCTCTCACATGCTAAGTGAGCACGCTGGCAACTGCACTTGTTCCCCTTTTGGCCAAACAAAGCTCATCCATGCACTTTTCCCTGATATGAGTTTAAGGAAGATGTGAAAACTTAAAACAAATTAAACTGTACATCAGGCCCAGCCTATGCAGTTGCTTTTTCACCAGTACAGAGGAGAATGGGGACTTTTCTCACTGGTGCAGGAGCCTCTCCAGGTACCTGCAGGACACCCAGAGAGGGGCTGGGCTGGGTTTGGGTGGGATAGAGCTGAGTTAGTTCCTGGTAGCTGCTAGCCTCCCCTCCTGGCCCCACTCTGCCCAGCAGAGTCTCAGACTCATCCTCATCTTGAGGAGTTGTACCTGGAGACCCCAAAGTGAGGGGAGGATTAAGTGCCAGGGTATTTCCTGCATTCCTGTCTTCTCTTGGCACAATGACAAGTGAAGGGGCCCTGTGCCATGTGCAGGAAAAGGGGAAACCTTCTTGATCGCTTCCAGCACCATGGCACAATGAGGCCTGGCCAGAGGGACAAGAAGCAGAAACCTCTTGCATGCTGCTGTTCCTTCAGGGTGAGCCCCCTGCTCTGCTCAGGGGATGTGACTCAGCCCTGGCCCTGGGAGTGGCACTCTGTGATCCTTGTCCAAGAGAAGGAGGTCCCTGCTTAGATTGGGAGCAGGGTGCTGGGTCTGAGCTGGCTGGAGTGTGCTGTGGTGGGGGTGAGGACAGTGGGGCTGGGGGCAGGGGTGGCATATTGTCCCCATGGCCATCCCCAGCCGAAACCTCGTGCACTCACAGAGCCCACAGCAGTGTCAGCCTGGCTGTGCAACACTCATTGCACATAGAGCTCACTGGGGACACGGGCTGTGCCTGTGGGATTTCAACATCTTCCAGGTGACATCCCACACCCCCTCACACTGGGGTCCCATGTGCTGGGCAGCCCTTCATATTTCAAAAAGGGGCAAGGACCCAGCAGAACAGTGGTCCCAATCCCAGGGACAAGGGTGGCTGGTGGTAGCATTCTGTGCATTTGTGCAGCAGTGTCCCTGTCCTGACAGCTGGGGTGGCACAGGGTCACCCACTGCTTCTGAGAGCAGGGGACCTGTGCCAAGACACTGGAGAACTCACCATGGAGAGGGAAGCAAGATGCCAGGAGGAATCCTGCAGGTATCAGTGGCAGATGAAATGGATGCAGACAGGTAAGGAATGCACATCAGGGGGTAAAGATGGGGTTTAGTTCCATTTGCCTCTGAAAGGACTCAGCTGGCACTGAAGGAAAATGGGTCCTGGTCCCATGAAACCCCCCCAGCAGCCTGGGAGCACAGGCTGGGAGGCAGAGGAAGGGGCTGTTTCCTCCCTCCCTGCATGGCCCTCTTGGGGGAGATCACAGCCAGCACACAACAGCCTGAATTTCCAAGTGGCTCCCACCTCCACAGCCGGGTTATTTCTGGAAGCAGACACTGCCATCCCTTGGTTTGATCAAAGAATCACAGAACAGCTCAGTTTGGAAGTGACCTATATGGATCATTGAGTCCAACTCCTAGCTCTACACAGTGCCTCCAAAAACTGGACCATAGGACCAAGAGCACCATGGGGTCCTGGCAGGTCTCTCTGCTCCCCTCAGGTTTTTCAGGTTGGGAGAACCAGGAAAAAAAAGAAACAACAGCAAAAAGGAGCTGAACAAACATTAGCCTTGATATTTCCAAGAAAGAGGCAAAATTTCCCTGAGAGAGAAGAGAAGGGGATGGCAGCACAAGCTGGCCTCAGAGTCTCAGACAGAGGCTGACCAAGCCCAACAGCAGCATGGCTGTAGGGAGGGATGGGGAGTGCTCAGCCCGGTCACTCACAGCCTTCTCCTGCCAGGGGCAGCTCCTGCTCCCTTTGTCCCTTCTCTGGGAGACAGTGACTCACACAGGCAACTACACCTGGCCAAACTCTCAGCTGGCAAAAGGGAAAAGAGCAGCTCTGAGGAGCTCAGAGGGTCCTTCACCTGTGCCTTCCCACCACCAAGGTGCCCATGGGAAGTACCTGACACTCTACTGAAAACTGAAGAGAACCTCACAGTGCTGTGACTGCAGGTCCATTCCCACAGCTGAAATCCTGGAACAAAGCTGAGATGGTCAGTGAGCACCTAAAAACCAACTAAGAAGACAAAACCAGGTCTAAAAAGTATGCCAGGAATGAAAATCAATAAAGACAGCAACAGGTGGGCAGCAGGTTGGTACAGCTGGTTCATTTCTGTAGCCAAGGAAAGTTCATTAACAGCCCTTGTGTGTTCAGTAAATTCAGTATTTAATTCCTGTCACTTACCCCCAGCAGCCTCACCAAGCCAGGGGAGGAAAGAAGGAACCTGAAAGTCACAGATATGGGGCTCAAAAGGGGACATGTTAGAGCAGAGATGTTTCAGAAAGGAGAACATGCAGAGAGAAAACCCCAGGCAATTATTTGTTACAGCACACAGAGAGGAGCAAGTCAATGCTAAAATCATCATTCTCGAGTATCAACAGGAAAACAAACCAAGTACAGAGGCCAGAGTATCAATATAGTGTTTAATATTCTTAAACCGATATAAAAGCTAAAAAAAGTAAATTTTTTGTTACCATGCTATGATAAAAACTTTTATCAGCAGAAATATTATACAGAGTCATAAAATTACTAGTCATAGTATTTTCCAGTTGTTTATACCCTTCTATTTAGCCTTACACTGGTTTATATTTATTAAGAAAAGTAGCAGCCCATTTTGTCCATCTATTTACAGTCTTTTAGACACTGTTTTCCACTCTGCACTGATGCAGATAAATGTCACCAGTGGAAAAGCCACTGTGCACCAATCAGGGAATGCTGCTCTGGAGACTCCTCCAGGCTGCAGCCCTTGGTGCTTGCTCCAGGGATTGAGGAGGGGTTTCAGCACTGAGCAGAACTTAAAAATGAAGCAGGTTCTACCCAAAATAACAGCAGTTCCTCAGATTGCAGGAACAGGAACTGAAGGGAGGAGGGGCAGAGGTTGGTCTGCACAGAGACTGAGAGGTACTTCCAAAAGCAAGTATAATATATACAGGAATTAAATAAATTAATGCTTCAGATTAAAAAAAATCAGTTTCACAAACTGTTCCAAATGCCAAGTGCTGTGCATTGTTTTTAAAAAAATACATTAAAAAAATATTCATTGGAAATACATTGTTTCAACTGGACGAGCTTTCAGTGCTGTGGGGAGAGCCTGTCTGTGCCTGCATTTTAAACAAAACAGCCCCAGAAATCCCACCAAAGGTAAGGGACACTGCCCACCCACAGCTCTGAGCTCTGAAAGATGATCACAGTGACAGCTCTGTAAGTCCAAGCGCACTCAGTTTTTTCCTTTCAGTGCCCTTTTCCACCTATTAAAGGTTGTAAAGACATCATGAATTCCTTTTTTTTTAAGCAACCTTGCACTGCTGAGAGAGAGCTCCCATGGAATTACTGAGCTGGCTCTGGTGTTCCCAAATGCCCTGCCCCAGGCAGGTAACCCCAACCCTCCACACCACCTCGTGTCCAGTTGGAAGACAGTGACCTGTCTTCTCCCATTTCTGTTCCTTTACCAAATGTGCAGGAGCAGAACAAGGTGTGAGGGGAGATTCGCTTTGATTTCCATTTTCTACAACACAGGGACAGAAACCCAATAAATACAAGACAATAACACTGGCAGGTGGTTGAAGTAGATGCAAAATGCTGAAGTAAACAGTCTTTGGTCTTTCCCCAGAGGAGGCAGACACGTTTGGAACAGCGTGACTATCCGGCCCTCCAGATGGCAATCTTCCCTTCGTCCTTCCCCGAGCCGCTGAGGACGTACCTGTCCTCTGCCGAGCACAGCGCCCTCACCGCGTCGGCGTGGCCCACCAGCTCCTTCTCCACACTCTTCCTCTCAGCACTGACCACGTAGATCTTCCCTTTGCTCTTGCCCTGCAGCCTCCCACTGCTGCCAACCCACAGCTGGGGGAACAAAACAAACCCACAGCCATTTTCACTATTTCACATTTCAGTCCAGGACACAGTCAAGGAGTTTATGTGGCACATTGGTACAGTGAGGGTTCCCTCATGCTTGGCTGGAAAAGGGAAACCCTGAACATTTCCTCATCAATATAAATAAGGGGCTTGGCCACCATTGCTCCTGGCCACCTCCAAGTCTCCTCAGCTGTTGTGGCATGAGCTGAGGGCTCCTGGTGGGTGTCTCTGCTCCCCTCTGGTCCCCTCAGTTCAGGAAGCCCCCTGTGCCCCACGTTGGAATGTTCAGCTGCCGATCCTGCCGGCACTGGGGCTGCTCTCCCTCACCCCTGTGTAAGGCACAGGTGCCCCTGAACTATAAAAACAGAGAAAATCCAGGGAAGAGCAACTAAAACTGCCAAGAGAAGGGAACAGCTGTGTCCTGGGGTCATATGAGCAAAGATCAGAAAATGGCTTGGGTTGAAGGGGACTTTAAAGATCTCCTTTCAGTCCCCTGCCATGGTCAGGGACAGCTTCCATGAGACCAGGATGCTCAGAGCTCCATCCAACCTGGCCTTGAATGGGATTGGGCAGCCACAGCTTCTCTGGGCAATCTGTGCCAGAGCCTCACCACCCCCACAGGGAAGATGGAAAAGCCAAGACTCCTTAGGTTGGAAGAAGGCAGCTAAGGAGCCTTTACAAAAGGTTTATGAACTAACAGAAGAGCAGATAAGCTGAATGTAGAACCACTGTTCCACCCTGAAATTAAGGAAGTCAGGGACATGTGGGAACTAGAAATAGTTCCATTTCACTGAGAAGAAACTACTTCTCTGTACAGGGCTGGCAGTGAAATTCATGAACCTGCTGCTCTCCAGGGGACTGTGGCACCAGCAAGTTCAAAATGAAATCACAGCCACAGAGACTGGGTCAAATAATAGGTAATAAAAGACATAGGCCAAGGTGCCAGACAGAACACATTCTATTTCAGATAGACACAGCATGCAGCTGGGTTTCTCTCCAGTTTCTTAAAGAAAACCCTTGGCTTGTTTTTAATTAAAGCCTGTGACTGACAGCCCTACCAATATTGTTGTCAGCCTTTACCAGGCTGCAAGTTCACTCTCCACAACTTATTGCTGTGCAGAAGAAACAGGAGTGAGTGGTGGCACAGGGTCTGCTTGGAGCCTGTCACTAGAGGTGTCCCCCAAGGGTCAGTACTGGGCTCAGTATTGTTTAACTTATTCATAAATTACTTAAAGAAGAGAAGAAAGAGGAACAAAGTTCTTCAGTAGAACAAAAGAGAGCTTAATGCCTAGGGGGGTTCCAAACAATCCTCTCACTCCCTTGAAACAGAGATTAAATATATCAATCTCTGCCTTGGGGAAGAATATCCTAAAATGATTTTCCATTTTAGTACAAAAGTCTAACCAGAGGCTGAATACAGAGAAAACCTCCCTATTCAATTTTTAAAAAATCATTTTTGAGGAAGGAAGGAGGGAAAATCAGAGAAAGGATTCCAAAAGTTGCTTTCCCAGTAGATATACATTAGCTATTTATTTGCAAAGTAACCTTGAATGGGCCCCTGTGGTAGCACAACTACAAGCATTTGCACAGCTCCTGATACTACATAAAAGCAGGTAGACAGAGGCCAATAGTGACATGGACACAAGATGCCAAGGCAGGAATCCATTGGCTCCTTTGGTCTGTCCTGAATTAAGAATGTGGTAACTAATCAAGGAAAAGGTCATCTACAAAAACAGGCCAATTAATTGGCATTTGTTGTTTGTCTGGTAACCTTTTTTCAAGGCTTAGTCTGAGGAGCCCTGAGATAAAATATCAAAGGACCTAAACTTTCCATTTCTACAGTTCCCTGGAAATGTCAATGGCTAGTAAATGTCACCAGACATTTAACTACTGATGAGGGGTTTTGCTTGCCATGCATTTTGGGGTACACCTGCAACAGCCATTTGTGTTAGGCAGTCTCTGATTTCAAAGAGGAATCAACATTCCCAACCTCGTGTACTTATGCACTCACCCAGTGAGGAAGCAATGACAGCCCATGACAGCTGCAAACAAACAAAACTTCAGTAAAGAAATCCACAAGAGGCAAAACCAGCCCAGAAGTCTCTCACCTGATTTTTAACTCTTATCATACATGTAATCTCAGAGCAATCCTGAAGATGAATCTTTTGAGGTGTACTTGAAAGGTCTTTGGTGTTCCAAATGTACAGGTCACTACTCCCCAAGTAAGAGGCCCACACTTCATCTCTCTAAAGCACAGAAAGATACATTTAAGCACTGCTGACAGAAAATGCATCAAAATAACCAGGGCTTGTAATGCCATATGGCCCTGCCCCCTTTAAAGTGTATCACCAGAGTAAGTGCAATACCTCTGGAAAGAGCTGGAAGCCAAGAAAAGAGGAACACACATCCTTCAGGTGGTGCTCGATTTTCATCTGCGGTCGAAACTCCTGAGTTGACACTACAAGAATGCAACTTCTGGTACCTTCAATATTAAAGATACAGAGTTAGTAACAGAGGGGCCCACTTCTTCCATCTCTACAAAACATGGATGAAAAAAGCAAAATAAAATGGAACATCCAACAAGTGCCTTGTTTCTTTATGTCAAGATGATTTTTGTAATTATTATAATTTGAGGGAGGGACTTACAGCACCACAGTTGGTCATTATGAAGCTTCATAGAGGTGAGATTTTGGCAGGGCAGCTGACAGACACGGTTCACTTTCAGAGTGCTGATGTTCCAAGCAATCACCATTCCATCTAAACTGCTGGAATATGCTTCACTGTTGGCACAGATTAAAAAAATTAAGAAGTATAGTGTGGATTCATGAAAAGAGTGCACACACAAAAGAGACTTACTTGCAAAATAACCAATTTTACAGTAATCCAAATTAATGTTCATTTTTAAATTATCTCCATTATTATCCTTTACAAACTCTGTATCAACTAGAAGCACTGCAGGCTAACTCAGAGCTCAGTGAGTGAGAGCACATTACATCAAGCATGAGGGGTAGAGCACAACAAAACATTCCCTATAATTCCTCTGAAAAATGTTGTCTGATGGATTTTCTCTTGAGTTAGAGTAAAAATATCTCAAACTGTTCTTATTTGTTACTGCACCTGAGGAAACAAATTATACTATCCCTTTTCTTTTTACCTTTAACATTTGTTGTTTTAGAATGAGCAAGCCTTTTTCAGAAGGTTCCAACACCACTTAAATTCTTCCTGAAACCCAGTTACCTGCTGCACCACTGGCAGACCTATTGACCCTGGAGCTGCTTTTCCCATGAGAAGACAGCAGGTTAAGACCTTCAGCCAACTCTCTTCCCAGTGCTACCAAAATATCAAAAGCATTTTGCCTGAACAGAACAATAAATGTATTATTTGTTTTATAAACACGCAGGAAAAATTGAGAAGCTTGCTGTAAACATGTAGTCAATGACATGCTCAAAGCAAAAGTGAATTGGTCTTTAAATTGCATCTGTATAAATTCTTCACTGGATGTTGCCAGTTCCTGGCTGTTCTCATCCTCATCCAAAAGAACATTCCTTTATCTTCTTTGTTCCAAACTACACAATGCTCTTTATTTAAAAAGGAAATTCTTAGTTGACATACACAATATGGAAGCTACAAAAATGAGCTAAATGAAGACTTTATTAGCAGGATAAACCCTCACATTTAAAACAATAAATTCCTTCAACATCTAGGAAAATCAAATTAGATCTACCTGGGTGTTCCATTCTTCTTCTCCACAATGATGTCTGTGACATCAGAGCGATGATCATTCAGTTGCTTATTACAAGACATACTGTGGGTGTTGATGATATAAATAATGGAGTCCTGAGAACCAATCCACACTTGACTCAGTTCCACCATGACCATGCAAGTCTGGGGAGAAAAAGCTCAGGGTTAAATAAAGCCTAGGAGAGAAATCAAACTTTAATGTAACATGGAAAAGGCTGTATTCAGATGCTGCAGTTTGCTGGTGATCACTGTAGGAGATGAAGACTTGGCTCTCCCGTGTTCTATCCTTTGCTCTGCTCTATAAATAATGAGAGAACAGATCTCTTTGCAAAGTTTATCCCTCAGTAAACAGGATTAATAATTTATCTTAGGGACTGACTAAAGGTGTGCTTCCTGGCCCAAATAAAGTAAAAGTTATAGAGGGCATCAGGGGAACCAAGAAGTTAGTGTGCTCCTTTCCTCTGGATTGGAAGCCAACCAAACTGTCCAATACATCCACACTTCCTAGTTCAGCTAAAAGTAGTCTTTAAGAAAATACTGCCTCCTCTGCTGCCTCTGGAATGTCCTTCTCCTCCATCACACACTCTTCATTTATCTCCCTCCAGCCATCACTTGCCAACTTTTTTTGTCTTCTTTTACGTATCTGACTCTTCTGGAATTCCATCTTTCCTCCACCCAGCTGTTCACCATCAGCTTTACCCCTCCCTTTTTGACTCTCTCCCACACTCATCCACAGCAATCTCTTTTGTCTTTCACACAAGTGACATGTCCAATCCCTTTTCCTGTGTGTTCTCTCTACTGTGTGTTTTTCACCCAGGTTGCATGCCTGGCTCAGATTCCCTTTTCAGGGAGTTTCTCTTTCAGGTGGTCTTTCACAAACCACTCCCTTTCACCTGCTGGTTGACACACTTTCTTTTAGAGCTCTATCTCTCTTTCAATAGCACCTACCTGCTTTCCTTACACTTCTTCCCAATCTCCAGTTCTTCAGTATGGGTGAATTTTTATCTATTCCTAGGATTCCCCTTCTCTTTGGGTTAATTGTCTTTTATTCTTTCTCCTCAACTGTTTCAACCCTGCTTTCCTGCCCCAAGAACTCATCAGGCCCTCCCAAATCCAATCCATCACTTCTCACCACATTGATTTGTTTTATTATTAATCCATTTAGCCTCCTTTACCTGCTTTTCTCAAAAATCTCCACTTTTCCAGGTTAACTGAAGCCCAAATAACTCAACAACTTTTAAGGAATGATGTGATTTGGGGTCAGACAGGCTACAGCAACAAAACCACACCCAGCTGAAGCAGGAATTGTGATCCTGTGCCAGTCTCACCAGTTTAGAGCGGCCCATTTTGAAGCAGTGTTGCTGGATAGACCAGGTAGAGGCATCAAAGACCACAACCTTCCCCTCATTTAAAGCACACCAGAGTTTTGGATGAGCATTGTCCAGTCTTTCTGAAGGGTCAAGATGCCCTAGAAATAAAGCAGAGAAGAGGGGAGAAGTAAAAGAAATTATAATATTTTTGGAGACCTGTGGGAAAGCCATTATTAGGCAGAGCAGGTTTGTAATGAAATGCATCTTCTGGAGTTTACATCATCATTTATTGACTGACACAGTTCTCACAATGCATTTGTGCTTGCTGTCATCTATTTGCTGAGTTCAGCCAATGATTTAATCTTTACACTCCAAAGATACTCAGAGCAGAGATAATCTCTTTCTCTTTTTTTTTCATTGATGACTAAGAGCTGAGCTCACTGAGATTGCAGTGAGGCTTTTAAGCCCTATAAATACAACTAATAAATTCACTCACTCTTGTCTACTCCATTAAAGCCTCTCATACTATGAAGAAAGAAAAGCACCACTGAATCCAACACCCTCCCAATGTTCCTTGCACTGTGGTTCACACTAACTCCCCAGTAGGGCTCTACTGAAAAATAAAAACTTAGCAATGAATATTGATCAATGGGGGAGCATCATCCATCCATCCATCCACCTGGCTCTGTAAGTGAGCCAGAAATCTAAATGAGAAATCAGCCCATTAACACAGAATTGAAGGCTATGATAAGGCACATGTGCAGAGAAAGGCAAATTAAGACAGTGAAAACTGTGCCTTGGAGTATCTTAATATGCAACATTACTGTTCTTTTTTAATTATTTTTCTGGTTTAGTATTCAACACACAACCAATCCATGTCAGAATGTGAACACATCAGGCAGGCATAATGCCAGGTGTTATAAGATAATGTACTTTATAGGCTAATTACAGCTGGGCTAACCTAAAGAGAGCAACACATCACCTTACCTGGAGTATAAAGCAAGACATCTACTGCCTGTGGAAATGTCTCACCAGCTGAGGGGTTAATCTTGTGCTTTAGTGTCTCTGAGGTTGTTTTGGGGACCATCATAGGCACTAAAACAGATTTTTTGAAGGTAATGAAGTGCACATTTAAGCCTGCAACTCCAATTCTTATGAGATAGCAATTCTATACCATTCATTCACATTTCTCACTTTTCTTTCCCTCTAGCTTTAGCTGAGAGCCCAAACACCATTTGAATAAATTCTGGTAGCAAAGACATCCACCACCCAAGGAGTCTAAAAAAACAAGACAAAAACATGGCATCCAAGATGGAGACAGAAGCAAAAACCAAAACCAAACCAACCCAACAAAAAAACCCAAAAAAACAAAAAAAACAAAACAAAACAAAAAAAACCCCAAAAACCCCCCCAAAAAAACCCAAAACCAAAACCCAAAAAAAACCACACCCAAAAAACCCCCAACAAACCCCAAAATAAACAAAAAGAAGGGGGGGAGGGAGGATAAAAAGGAAAAAAAACCCTAAACTTTCTACTTACTATTAAATAAATTGCATTTGTGAAAGTGCAATCAGGCTAATGTCTTTTGTATTTCTACACATAACCAGTTTGAAAAAGAGAATACACACTGAAAGAGCAGAAAGAGATGATGCAACACCAAGAGGCTTTGTAGCATTGCTGTGACTGACCTTCATTTTTCATCCTGTCAAAATAAGACAGTTTAGAGGCTGCATAGATGCTTTTGGAGGACTGCAGGGCACCAACCACAGCATCCATCAGGAGAACATTTGTCAGTGCTTGTTGGATATACTGAGGATCCTAAAGACAGAAGTCTTACTGTAGTTTATCTATTGCTCATTATTCTTACAAGACACCATGCTCAAAATCACATGTGCCATGCTTAGCACAAGCACCAGGCAGTTGCTGCCCTGCAGCACAATTCCTGCCACTTGCTGGCAGACCCCACTCCCACATCCCATGTTCCAAGCCAGGTCTTGGAGCAGGGAGTCAGCAGCCAGTGTTATTGCAGGAAAACTTCAGATCTGACACAACCTTGATACAGGATATGCAAACAAAACCATACAAAAAGATACAGCAGACATAGGATGGATACCCATTTCCAAGCTGGAGCTTTCTTCATGGGAGAGAAGCACCATGAAATTCTAAGATTAGTGCATGAATTACTTAGAACAGAGACAGAAAACATATTCTCCATATTATTTGGTTACAAATTCCCATATTTATACCTTGTGATCATATGCCATTTTCTTTCCAGCCCACATTTCTTTCACTATCAGGTACCAGAGATCACACTCAGTTTTAAGGTTGGCTTCAAAGACTTCTTTTTTAGATAATGTTTTAATCCTCAGAGTAGGTATTCTCAAAAGGAGGAAAGCTACAGTTGTGCTCTTAACATCCTAGAACATTACAGGAAAGAGAAAACAAGGAGAATGTACCCAAATAACAGATGGTTCAGCACTCAGCCCACAGGGCAGCTTTGTCTAATTACAGCTAATTATTCCAGTTGTCCATACACATGATGAAGCAGAGATAGATTTATGAAAATAAGTTTAAACACCATCATACAGCCTTGGATCCACAGTGTATATAAGCTGACCCACTGATACCTCAGTCACGTGAGCACATTTAATGCTCATGTTATTAAACTTATCTACTCCATATCCTGTGTGCTGCACTCTACACATTTCTCTGAGGGTATAACCTCTTGATTTTCAGTCATGAAATTTTTGGTCCAAACCCCCAGAATTTTACCTGACCACTCTCATAGTGACTTCAGCACTGTTTCATACTCTCCTTACTGAAACCTTGTGTTGAGAGCCAGCTCACTCTGGAGAATGGGACATAACCTATATCCCCAGGCATGCCAGAGGAGAGGAAGTTGATGCTCACCTCTATATCCCTGAAAGCAGCAATTGGGACATAGCCAGGACGGCCTCCCTCAGTCAGCAGGAACAAGCGCTTCTGGGTCAGAGCTATTTTCCCTACACCATAGTTGGTTTTAACTGAGCAGGATAACTTGTAGACACATTCATTTTTATCTAGATGCTCTATTACTGCTGGTGGCAGATTCACCTCTTGAGCTTCTGCTTCTGTTTCTTTCCAGTAGTTGTAGAAATCTCTGAATGTTTCAGGATCAATTTGTTTCTGCTGTCCTAAAAAATTTTTAAAACTCCTTTAGCATAAGAAACCATTATGCAGATTTGTACAGGAAGATGAGTTTAGAAAGACAGTAACTGTCAAATTGTGCCTCTTTATTGTGCATGTAAGTATAGACATTCTAGGCACATGTCCCCATCCCAAGGTTATTTCAGGCACTATCCTGAGATACCACTCCCCAAAGGCAGAACCACCCCTCACTGAGTAAAATGTGTGATTAAAGTCACTCCAGCTCCACCTAAATGTAAAGGAATAGTATAAAAGTGAGTTAAGAATGGGGAGAAGTTAGAGAAGACTCCATATAAATTTTGGGATCAGTCAACAGGCTGAACCTGTCTTCTGCTGGCTAAGAATCATACTCTAGGCACACTGAATCATTATTTCAGGCTGGCTTTTACTGGGGATTGGAAATTGTCCATATAAGGCTTTGAATTCATATATTGCTTTAAATGAATTTTTGCAGTCAAATATTACAGCCAGCAATCCTCAAACTTTAACCTCTGATAATTTTACTAATAGAGATTGTTCTTCTTTAAGCTGTTAATGTGAGTCCTGCAAGAGTGCTGGCAGTGAGTAAAAGACACCCAGGAGGGGTCTCTCTGGCAGGGGACCCTGCACAAGTCATGTGGAACCCTCCTCCATGCAGCAGCTGCTCAGTGAAGGGTTTCCACAATGGAACACTGACAGACTGGTCAGGCACAAGGGGCTCAGCTCTCCCAGGGCACTGACAGACGAATCAACACTAAAAGTTTGAGAAAATCTCCCTTTTTCATGTGACAATGCTAAATAATAATCAAAAAGCCCTCAACAACCTTATACTCACCTACTGTCAGGGCATCGAATAACCGGTGGATAGTGTCTACATCCCTGACAATCCCAGACTCCTGAATTCTCTTCACAAAATCATCCAGCTGCATGTGTGTTTTTGGCAATTCAAAATTTTTTACGTGGTCATCTGTTTTCAGAACTTCCCTTTGTTTTTCCATCACTCGACTTATCAGCCTCTTGAGCTCAGGTTTGCGGTCTGCCTGCAAGCGCTCCGAGCGAGGCAGGGTCTCCACTATTTTTCTTACAAGATCAGTAGGGAAAATTCTTAAGTCTGTTTTTTCTAGGTTCTGAAAGTCAGAAAGTGCATTTAGTAGTTTCCCTTGCATCAAGCTAACAAGGCCCCGGAGGTAGAAGTACCTTGCCAGCAACACGGAGTTCTCGGGGGGTAAGGTACTGATAGCTTTGCTGAGGTGGTTGAAGAAATCTGTGTAGTAGGAGTGAACACACTGGAACATCAGGGGAAAGTGAATTTCAGGGATTTTGAATGTGGTGATGGATTTGGAGGGTGTTCTCATAGCTAGAAACAAACACCAAGAGAGTACGTTGATCAGGGAAAGGAGCAGAAGTGTAAATATTTTCACAACCAGCAATACTGCAAACAACAAACAGAATCCCCATCACAGCAACAAGCAATTACAAGAAACAAGAAGGATTACAGCCGTGCTAGGGACACAAATACATTTCTGTATCTATAGCCCCTATTATGAGAATATTCCCTGATCAGATAACATCAGTTCTGGAAAAGTTAAAGAAAAAAGGAAAAAAAACCTCATGGAGTTCTTTCTAAACTGTGATAAGCTTAAGCCTGTGTTTAAATTAAAGGTAGTAGAGAACTGGACATAAGGTGGGTGAGGACTCAGAAATCAATTCTCCAATATCAATCCCACTGGGACCAATCACTCTTTTATGGTCCAGCAAAACTTCCAGCAGGCTACAGACTGACTTCACAAGCCAGGGGAAGCACGGACAGGCCCCAGCTCAAAGTGACTCAGCCCATCATTCCTTCCCAGCAGCTGACAGTGTTTCTGTGACAATTGCTCAGTGATGTCACCCCAAAAGAAAACAGAAGAGTCTTTGTCCATCACAGTCTTCCCTTACCAACACCTCTTTCCACTTTTCGAAGTGAGGAGTTCCTGGGGGGGCCCTCTGGCAGTTTGATGTCCTGCAGGTTGGGCATGCTGATCACCATGCGCCGGCTGGCCTTGCGCGCGGCGCTCATTCGCTTGGAAGCCATTTTCTCTATCGTCAGCCTTCTGGGGGTGGGAAACATCAAATCTAACCTGAGGAAAAGAAAAACAACACATTACTAGTTTCAGAACTCACACATACACACTAAATTACTGCCTGTTTTTTTTTTTTTTTTTGTATAATAGTATTAAATACACAATTTCAACAGCTATCTGTTCATGTAACGCTTTGACAATAATCATAATTAAATGAGTTAGCAATTAATAATAATTTTATTTATAGATGACTTAAACTCATACCAATACAGACAAAAGGACTTACATCACTGATACCACCAAAAGATTCAAAACCAGAACAAGAAATGAGAAAACTCTACCTGTCCTCTTCAGACTGGGTACTCAAGTCAAGCCGAGCAAAAGCATCCATCTTTCTGTTCAGACGAGCTTTAAGGAAAGAGTGAAACATGTAGGTCTCTAAAACCTGTGAGACACAAAGGAGTTGACTGTGGATCATTTATAAAATTGCACTTTTATTAGCATGTTAGCATGTCTTGCTCATTTTTATTGCCTTTATACATGCAAAACTGAGACCTTCCAATTTAGCAATCACAAAAATAAAAAGATAGAAAGCTTCAAGAGAAAACTAATTAAATTTCCATTCACCTTCTGGACTTTGATGGTATTTGCTTAGTGGCAAACAGTAATCTAAAACTGCCCTCCAAGAGGTGAAACCAAACAAAAATGAGAAATACTGAGCAAAACAGTTTAGAAACTGTTTAGCTCAGAAACACCAAGCTACAAGTTTAGTATTATCTTTTCTACTTAAACCAAGTGCTGATAATACTCTCTATGGTTTGGAATAAGAATTAGGGGGCACTCGAAATTAACATTATGTCATCATACTGAAAAGACAAGTGAATTGTCTTTTCTTCTGGTAACCCCCAAAATTGTTCCCTGCTCAGGTAATTACTGTGGTGTCATCCAGAAATAACTTCTAAAAGGTCAAATTGCTACTTTTAGGATAGAGGACACAACAAAAAATGCTAGGTGTGAATTAAAAAGAAGGAAAGCCATCATCTCTCATCACTGCACAGTTAACCTAGGTGAAATCTGGGATTTGAGGCAATACAACATGTCTATTATATAAATGTTCAAATGTTTCTTACTAATCCACTTGCAATGCAGAATGTAAAACAGCATCTCCAAAAGCATTAGGATTCCAAATTTCCAGTATTCCTCCAGTAGGTGGCATATTTTGCTAGCAATTGTATGCCCAGGAGATCTCAAATCTTAGTCCTTTCTAGTGGATTTTTTTGAGTTTTCTTAATTCCAGACACCACTAGTAACTACTCTATAGTGTGTTATTTTCTAAGACTCACTTGAAAGCAAACCTACCACTTTGCTATTTGGGATTTAAGTGAGTCAGCTGCTCAAAGCTCTTCTTAAATATGTACATCCAAGTTTTAAACTCATATTAAATTTCAATTCATAAAATTGCCACCATTTCATTTATAGCATCAGAAATTTTTGCTAAAAATACTAATTATTTCTATTAATCTGAAATCCTGGTCAAAACATTTCTTTCCTGAGGATATATTAAGATTTTCCTTTTACTCTGTTTGTTTTTAAGAATGTTTGCACATCGCAACAACATTCCATTGGAAGCTTTATCCAACAAACACTGTTTCTCATGGAGGATTCATTACTTTGTTACTTTTAAATTTCCAGATATTTGCATTAATCCTAAAATAGAGGTTTATTAATAGCATAGATAATCACAGCACTGAATTTACCTTTTTGTAGAATGGCTGGTCTCCGATTGCCCTTGTTTTTAGAAATTCTTCACTGTTAAACACTCTATGTTCATAATTTAGATGGTCTTTTACCTCCCTGGAGTCAAAAATAAATAAATAGATAAATCTGCTTGGAGATTTGTAAGCAAGTTGTACTTTTGAAATAGCAGAAGCCCACTGGTACTGCTAGAAATATGCTGCAGCATCAGAAGACAAAATAGAAACGTGCTGCAGTATTAGAAGGCAAACTCAGTTTTAATGAACAAGTCTGTGTTACTGAATCATAGAAAAAAGAATTAAAATTCTTACAAGTAAGGTAGCCTATCTGCTGCCAAACTCACATACATTCTGTAAGATTTAGTAGTCCATGAAGGACAATCTGTGTTAACCATGATTTAGGCTCCAAACTTGGATTTCCATTTACATACACAGGTCCTGAATCACACACAACCCACTGGAGCACAAAAGACAAGTGCACCTATCATGGGCAATTTGAAAGATGTGACCTGACCTCACACTGTCCCATCACATTGCATCTGTAACAGGCACATGACAAACAGGGTCGTTACTACATCTTGTTAACAGTTTATCCAACCATATGGGGTCAGGAAAAGGTATGGTCAATAAAAGTACATAGTTCTATGTAATTCTGTATAATTTAGCACTGTCTGCTTTAAACATGGAACCTTCACACATACAAAATCACTACAATGCTTTGCTGAAGACAGAACAACTGCACTGGAGAATTACTTTCCTTCACTCCTGGATGCTGGCAGAGTTAGAAGATAGAAGAAACAGGGCTGAAAAATAGAACAAAGAAAAAGTTTGAAGGAAAGGAGAAAGAAAGCAAAATAATCAACCCCTTTGTGATACATATTATCTCTTAGAGAGCAAAGCATCTGTTCATTTTTTGCAGCCAAATGTTTAGTGCATTAAAGAGTTCAAGCTGTTATAAGCAAAAATGCATTTCTCCTCATCTTTGTCTGGAATTATTGTTGCCAAACACCAATACCCACAAAATCCTACTGTGGAAATAAATGCATTTCAGGTTCCATAATCAGCTATCTATAAAGGCTGTTCTATTCCTCACACCCAGGAGCTACTGTCCTTCTTGGAGGGTCCAGACACCTGCAGGAGCACTCCTTAAGCTGATCCAACAACAGACACCTGGTATTTGGACTCTGTAAATTAACCAGCTCCTTCTGAGTAAAAGTGTCAAGGAGAATTCCCACAAGCAATTCAGTATAATTCCCATGAGCAATTCAGTAGCTGATCCAAAGGGAAGAACCACCTCCAGCAAGAGGCCACATCATTGATAAAATGCCAGTCCCAAACACAGCCAGTACCCCAAATTTTTTACCATAGAATTATGGAATACCCTGAGTAGAAAGGGACCTACAAGGATCATTGAGTCCAGCTCCCAGCCAATTGTCCCTTCTTGTGCCAACACTGTGCCCTTGAGCTTAAACAGCTCCTCCTTCATTCTCAGGTATCTCATCCATTCTCAGTCTAAACACACCCAGGTGTTCTGAACTCTTGTTCCTGCTTTCAGCTCTTCTACCCTGTCCTGGTTTGAATTCAAGTGCCTCTAACAAGAGGGACCAAAACTTGACTGATATCCCTGCTGGGCCCTAAGATTTTCCAAGGACTGCACCTCTTTTCCTGAAATCTTCCTACAAAAGACAAGCTCAAAATCAGAAGAGTTATCTAAAATATTCTAGCAATGTATATATACATCAAAACTTCAATGACTCATATTCTATCAGGCTACAGGACCTCCTTCTCATATTCCCTAACAAAACCTAAGCTCTACAAAATATCTATAAAGTAAGACAAAATGAGAATATTTGCACTGATGATTAAAGTGTCTTAACCAGTACCACATGCTCTTCTAATAGAAAATACTACATCCACTTACCTGAAGATATTAACAATTAACTGCAACATGGTTTGCTGCACATCCATGTTCAGTTTCTGCTGCCAAGCCCTCCTGCGGGTTTGGAGCTCACCGAGGTCTGTGCTGGCTCGGAGGTGGCAGAGCTCCAGATCAAAGTGCAGCTGCAGACCCTCCACTCTACACACAGAAGAAAACCATTAACTTACAACCATTTTTTTCTACACCAACACGAACACTTTTTTCATACCTTAAAAAAAAAAAAAAAAAAGCAATTTAGGCCCATGCATCTTACAGCAAGAGAAGTGCAAGATTGATTTACAAGTGCTGACAAGCTAACAAGATTCCAGGGAGCCCCACTCAATCAAATCACAGTGCACTCAGTCTTCTTTGTAAAGTTCAGAGTATAATCTGCATCAATAATAACAAAGGAACAAGCATTCCAGTTGTTGCAAAATAATTTGGTGATTATGACTGCTTAAAGCCACTTCTATACTAATTAATTGAAATTTTCAATTTGCCCTTTTTAAAAATACAGTGGGGTTTATATTAATGAAATATTACTATAATAGTAAATAATACTAAATAAAAACCTTGAGCATCAAGCATGGTTTATGCACTAAGACACATCTTCAAGATCTTGTCACCTTTTTATGAAAGTTTCTGCTGCTTGTGCTGGAACATCTGGAATCTCAAGTTCCTCTTCAACCATTTTTGAATGTGAAATATCTCCATTATCTATATTAATTAGAATTAAATCTTCACCTTCCTTTTAACAAAAGAAAATAGAATGACTGTACATTTATTGTACAAATATTTACTTCTTTACATACTTCTCAGACATTAATTTCATCAAGGAGGTAAACCAGAAAAGGACTGAAATTTTTTCCACAAGTAGAAAATTGTACAGATAACTAAACAATTACATTCAAGAAAAAGAAATGCAATTGCCTAGACAGATGTTAATCCCAGTACATAAACACTTAGTAATCTAATATGCTCCAATATGGAAGGGGACAAATGCACTGCAAGTAAAAATCAGGAGTGGCAATGGTGTAAAACATACCGTGCTCACTTCATCAAAATGATCAATATGACATCCCATGAGGAAAGACGTTGGAGCCATCACAAAATCCAGCATCTGCCGGGACAGAATGGGCACAAAAGTGTGCTGCCACTGAAGGGGATGCAGGTACAACATAAAGCATTCAGCAATGAGTGTCAGCAGAGCCCAGTCAGAAGAGAAGAAAACAATTCTCTGCTCAGTCAAAATACAGGTCATAATCTGGAAAACAAATCCAGAATGTTAAGTATTTGCAAAGAGGTGTCTAGAACACACTAGAATGCAAATATTTCATCTGTTTGTGAGAGTCAACTCAAAATTCTCATTCTTAGTAGTTACCTTACAGATTTATAAAATGAAATAATGTCCATTTCAAGATGCATCAGCTGCACCATTTAGGATTGGAGATACTTTTATTCATAACGTGCATGTTTGGGCAAAACCCCCAAAAATAAGGCAGAACTGCCAACTCTCATGATTGAGAAGGTTTCTTAGAGAAAGTGGCTCAGATAATACTGATGACCTTAAACAACCTAACTTAACTTCACAGGTGGCCTTTGAGCAGGGAATTGGATCAGGAAACCTACAAAGGACACTCCAGCTAATATTACTGTAAGATTCTGTGAAGCACTGAAAAAAATTCTTTGCAAATAGCATTTTGTATTTTGTTATTTCCACACCATGTACACCTTATTTGTATGAGTGCCAATCATCATCAATCCTTCCCACAGGCCGCTTTCTTAAACATGAAAAAAAATATTATAAATCTCGTAGAAATGCATGTAGTGAAAATTCAAAGTCAAAATCTGTCAATTGGCTTGGTTAGTTACATTTTAAAATAAATTCTTGAGAAATTTAGCACCTATTTCTAGACCACAGGCAAAGAAATATAATATCCCTTAATCTAATCTGGTCTATGAATAACAAAATATCTTAAGAAGGAGTATAGTTTATTTTGCCATAGCTCTAATATTCAGAACTAAGACTATTCTGAATTCCTGGGTTTATAAAGTTTAGTTTTTTGTGTAAATAAACATCTTGATTTTTTCCTAAACTACAAATTACCAATACTGTCAATCTCTAAAACATTTAAAAGTATGAGTTAGTTTTACCTGCAGCACCTGCTCTGGCTTGAAACACAGCAATGGAAGATGGAGATCCAAGTCAATAATTGGACTGTCTGGATCCTCTCGTGAAGGAATTATTATTTGAAGTGGTCTCATATGAAATACCTGTAATAACAGATGGTTTCTGTTTACTCCTTAATGAAAATGTTCCCACATCACATTTAATTCAGGATTTTAGTTCCAACTACAAAATACTAACTTTAATCGAGAGCAAGAAGACAGGTATTTACATACTGCAGAAAAGTAAAATAAAGAGAGGGAAATATTAAAAGATATAGTAAGTAGTTTAAAAGATTAATGTGAACTTGTCTCCTCTCATTCTCATAGGGTGATTGGCCAGTAAGTTTTTTTTCAAAACCATCTTTTAACAGAATTAAACTTCCTTTATTACAAGCATAACAAAATAATTTAATTTATATTTGTAGATACAACTTGGAAATCAAAACTATTGATAAAATTCATACAGGAAACAGAAAAAATATGAACAAACTAAGTGAGCATAAGTTGTCATGCTAAGAAAATAAAACAAGCCAAAAGGAATGAAGTATCTCAGTGTTTCAGATACTTCAGCTCAAATCTCCAGGGGTCAGGTCCTGCACGTGCTGCACATTTCAGCACTCACAGCTGGTTTAGCCAATCACTCAGATATTTTCCAGCTATGCTATTTTTTCCTCCCCTCCTAACCCCTCATCCTAGGGTCAAGGAAAGCAGCTAAGGAAAAGTCCTTGGCTGAAGTTCTGCTTCCCTGGAAACCACTGCAGTAGATAACAGAATGTGTGCTGAAATCACTGACCCAGCTGACATCTGGCTGGACTTGGGAAGGGTCAGAAAGGAGCAAATACACAGCACTGAATACAAATGTTGATGTGAGTTTCTCTTCTCAGCTTGTTCTTACCCAGGCAGCAGCCAACTCAACATTTCATCCACTGCACACTGTTCTGCTGCTCCCAGACCTGCCCAGGCATCATCTCAGACCACAAATAGTTGGCATGAGCCAAAGCCTTCCTAGAGGAGTATTGAAAACTAAAGAGTATGAGTGGTATGCCAGCATTCCAGCCTGAACCCTGGTCACACTGTTATTTTCTCTACTAATAATGCATAGCCTGATTTTTAAAGCAAAGGTATTGACATCAGCTTCACATCACCAAGTAATCTCTGACCTGACACTCATGAATGTCACCCAGTTTATTGAAAACAGCATCTTGGTATCTTAGAAGACATAATGTTAAAATCATTATGAAATTCAGGAGGAATAATTACCAAGTGGAGTGATCCTGGTGGTGGGCTGGGGATTAAAAACAGCTTTGCTGCAAATTCTTTTATGTGCTCCTCGACATCTAAATCCCTCAAAGGTCGGAGCTGCACTAGTAAGCTGTAATTAAATGATAGGAAATTACTTATCAATAGTAACATGCAAACACAAAAAACTCTTTCTGATGATAATCTAGAAAAAAATTATTAGGAGTAATGAAGCTATTATTTCAGCTAATTAATTTCTAATTTATTAGATACTTGAGCAGCTTCATTAAATTTTAATGATGCTTCTGTGTCAGAAGCAGAGATTTTTTGTACTCCCATGCATAAAATACTGCTGCATTATATCCATCAGAGGACACAGCACAATGGTTTGATGGCCAAAGGAAAGGTGGTATGAGGTGAGATGGTGAGGTGCAGCTACAGCAAGTGTCTTCTAGAGACTGCTTGAGGAACCAACACCCACAGCTGCAACTCTGCCTTGGTGCTCCTCCCATCCCAAGCATCAGACACCAGCTCTGACATGGAAAACAGCACCAGAGAAAAAGAGAGGTTGTAGACCCGAGTTTGACTGCAGAGGAATGTGAAGCAAGAGCCATATTTAGCATGAGGCTTAGGCCTGTATGGACACTGCTCTTTGCTATCACTCCTGCCCACACAAAAAATAAGAATATTTGTGCAAACCTGCCAAATGTTTCTGTTTTTAAACTGTATTACCCTAACAAAGGTCACATGGTTTATATTATGCACCAAATAAATTCTGGAACATTTAAACATACACACAATCAAGACTGAAAACTATTAAGTCCCACAGCATTTCTGAAATGTAACAACTACTAAGTTAGATATTCGTGGCCACAAAGGGGGTGTTTTGTTCAATATAAGATTCACTTGCACATTTATAGCAAAAAACTCCAAATATTTAAAAAATCAGAAATATAGGCCTGCAAATCTATATATAGAGAAACTAGGAACTGAATATGGTTGTCTTCTCCCTGGAGGTTTTACTTCAGTTTGCAGTTTTACTGGTTTCCTGCAGAAGAACACTTGCTCTTCAGGAAGGAAGCAACTGAATAGGTTTAGAGATAGATAAGGATCCAGGACACCATACTTGTGTACAGCATTTAGATTCCAGAAAAAAAAAAAACCCATATTCTGTCATATATTATTGCACTTTCAAATGAAATATTTAAATTCACTATTTTCCTATTTGAAGAAAACCCTGGGCTGTCACATAAATATTCCCAAAAAGTCCATCAGCTCTTCAGGGGTGCAGAGAAAGGGGAATTTAAGAATTATCAAAGAAAATCAGACAGTTGACCCAACCATTTAAACAAATACTCTGTCACACTCAGTGATGCCTCAGATTTGGCCAAAACAGAGTCAGCAGACCAGTGGTCTTTTCTTTCTTTTGAGACAAAAAGCTCTTATCAAGACAGTAAATGTGACAACAGACACAACATGACAGAGGAAGCAGCAGATGTACAGAGAGGACAGTCAGAGCTCCCTATTCAGGACATGCTGCCCCATTAATGCAGCCTAACAGCAGCTGATAGCTCTGCACTGCAGACGTCTGCAGAATAAATGAAGTAATCTCTGAAACACTCAAGTGGAGAGCTAAGGAGTTTATGAACCTTTCATTACTGCTATTAACTGTCCACAGACAGGTGTTTCAGAAAGCAAGAGCAGCTCAGAATAGGCCCTCTGTAGTGCCTCAGTGCTGGGAGCTATTTGCACACTCCCACCTTTTCTCAAGGCAGCTGAAAGGACGAATACACAGGTTGGAAGATTTACTGTTTGAATGGAGCCTATTCATCCATCCAAGACAGGAGTTCATCCAGGAGATTACTGCCAGGAATATTTCACTTTTCATGCAGTATAACAGATTGAGGTAATACTACATGTGCCAAGTGCCAAAACCTCTCAAGTTAAACCAAACCTTTTAAAAAATTGTAGAATAATCCAGCAGCCACTGTGCTGTGAAACCGTTTAGGTGCACATCTGCTTGCTCTGGAGAAAGGCAGACGCACCCCACACAAAATGTTCTGGATTTGGAAGCACTGAGTGCTAGCAATATGGTAATTAGTTATAAAATTAATGGCACAGAATACAAAGACCTTCATTACTATGAGTACATTTTGCAGATTCCCTTGCAGTTCAAAGCACCTGCATGGATTTACAGCTTGATGTTGCCCTGTGCATCTCAGCTTGGTTCAGCTTTCAGTTGTGATTTCTACCCTGCCACTTGAAAAAGCTTAGGAACATAGATTTTATCTAGGAATACTTACATTAAAAAGTACTTTTGATGATTGTTCTGACTGAAAACAAGTACCACCTCACCTATAAGCAATTCTGTGTACTTAGGTATTGAAGAAAATAATCTATGCACAGAATTCTGGAGGAAAAAGAAACCTTTTGCTGCAAAAAATCATCCTGAATGGAAGCAGAACCCCTTTAGATGCTACTTCAATATCAGACCTTCAGAAGCAACAGCATTCTTGCACTAGGTATCACAATGAAAGAGCTACACACTAGAAATAGGTGGTTTGAGGTCCACCAGCAAGTGCTTTCAGAACTCCTGACTGGAGAATGATTAATCAGTTGAAGCATCCTGCAAAACAGCTCTGCAGCATACCAAGGATACAAGTGTGCTGTTGAAGGTGTTATTATTTGTTAAGTATAAGAGGCACTGCTACCTGAGTACATTCAAGCAACAAAACCACTTAGATTATTAACCCATTGGTCACCTGATGACACACAGTAACTCCCTTTCTGGTTTACAGAAACACAGTGTCAGTGCTTTGTAATGTCTCAAAAAGTCAGAACATCTCCAGCTGTACAGGGCACTACACTCAAAATATCTCATAGAGGTCTTGGCTGCAATTGTTTATGTTGTACTCAGAACAGCCACACCCCCCAGCAGCTGTTTTCATGCCACATGGAAACACTGCAGTAGTACAACCAAAATAAGGAAAACCAGTACCTCTCCACCCCTTCCCTCCCTTCCACCCCAGTGTAATCTGGCACAGTGAAACACTTAAAAAAAAAAAAAACAAAACAAAACACCAAAACAAAACGGGCAGACATTCTGAAATGAGCTGTTAAATACTATCAAGAAAAAGGAAACAAAAAAAAAAAACCAACAACAACAGAATAAAATTTAATGGAAACCTAATCAGCTGAGCTTCCAGTACCATGGGAAATGCCAACACCAAATTCAGCTCTGTCACTGGCATTCACCCCCCCCCTCCAGTTACACACACTCCCATCTCACAGATGCAACAGCAAAAAGGAGAAGAGCTGTGCAGCTGTGTGAAAAATTCCCCAGTTAAAAGACCAAGACAACACACAAGACTAACACGGAAGGTTATTGTCCTCTTGAACTTCCCTATAATTATTCACATATTTACAAGTCACTTTAAGCTCAGACTGTACAGTACTGATCAACTGAACTCCTCTCAGAAAGCAGTAGAGACTCAAAAGAGAAAAGCCATCTGTGTACATCAGTGCTTTAAATAGGTGCCAAACCCTACTATATGTGATCAAGGCAGACATGTTTAATTATAATATTTAAATAATTATCAAGTTTAAAATATCCACCCAGAAGCAGATCTAGAGGGGTAACTCTATCTGGTTACTGTCTCCTCTAAACAGATACAACTAGAAACACTTTTACAACATCTGGAACTTTCCAGGGTTGTCCTGAGGATTTTCCCACTTCTCCCCCAGAGGGCTCTTCTAAAATCCTTTTGCCAATTGACTGCTTCTCCCAGGTCAGAGATCTCTCACTCAGAGAAGAAATGACTCACTTATGAATACTCTACATAAACCCCTGATGGGTACTGTAACTGCCTAGCTGAATCCATTTCCCACCCAGTGGAAAGCTGGTGTGAGGTGAGTCCTCTCACAGGCTGAGCTCACAGCAGAAAAGCAGCAGGAATCCCACTATGAAAGCTGGATGGAAACAGTAGCCACAGCTGTAGTCACAGCTGGAAGAGTTCCATATGCAGATTAGCAGTGACTTGAGATTTGAGAGTTACAAAAGGCAGCAGTGAATCAGTTCCTGCAATACCAAGGGCTGATGTAATTCACTTAAATATAAAGGAGGGGGGAGTGATCTGAGCAGGAAAGGAGAAAGGAAAACAAACATTTCCTTTTTATTTCACTGAACATTTATTTTGATTTCACACTGACCTGTGCACACCCTGTTTCCATCATGTTGAAGTGCCTTGTCCACATTAAACCCCTTCACTAATGCTTTAAAAATGACAGAGCAGAGGTACATGCCCTTAAAAGGGCTGCCAGAGTGACTAATTTCTGATCTCACAGCCTTTTTCAGTCCATGTCTAAAATGCCCAGGAGGAAGGCACTGCATTGCTCCTCCAGGGCTCCCTTCATGCAACCCAGGGAAAGCCAGTCAGTGCTCCAGGAAGATCCAAATCCACAGCACAGGAAGAAGAGGTGCATGGGCTGGGGAAATGAGTGCTCAGGTCTCATTTGGTCTGGAGCCAGGTTAGGGGCTGGGGATGCACTTCAGCTGGCAGCCAGGGAGTGCTCCCTCACTCATCTGCTTGGGATATGAGCACCAGCAGAACAAAGGGGAAGACTCAAACTACAACCTAAAACCCCAACATCTTTCAGCTTATCTACAAGAAGCAAATACCTGCAACTGGATTCAGATTTGACTCTAGAAATCTTGACTGAAATTTAGTGAAGAAAATCTCTTCTACCTTTGGACAACAGGTCTGCAAGTGGAGACTCACTTGTAATGGCCAATGTACCCAGGCAGGTTCTCTGGGTGATGTGAGAAGGTTTTAATCCAAAATAGATGTAAATAGATCTTAACAATATAACAATAAAGTAACCTCAAAATAAGTGAAATTACTTAATAACAAGGTAGATCCATGTTCACTTACCTTTTACATCATCTACACTGCAGAGTATTTAACTGTTTCTAACCAGTGTATCCTAAGAATTTCTCTCCTAGTTCTACAACATCCAAGTAACCACTCCACTTCCTCAAGTGACTTGGATTATTTCCCTAATGTGTCATTAACTGCTTATTAATACATATATTCATGTTCTTATGACATTTCTTTGGTGCATTATAAAAAGCTTTTTGTGCTTTGAAAGCGATTTTCACAAGAGTGGAAAAAAACACTCCAAAAAAGCCTATAATATCTGTAAAATATCTATTCCCTACACATTAGCAAAAACCCCCAAAGAAAATGAAAACAACATCATAACTAATACCCTTGGTATTCAGAATTTGCACTTACTATCTGGGCAACATTGACATAGCACTTCTTTTCCTCCCCCACACAACCTTAACATAAAACTAACAACTGCTTTACCATCACACAGCTCTCCTGACCACATCAAGCAAATTCAGGTTTTAAAAAGCTGCAGTCATTTCCAGCAGAAACACACAGGGGAGCAAATCTTACCAAGAGAGACAATCCTTGAGGGCACTAAAATACGGGTATCTGGATATAACACAAACAGCACAGGGTACAAAACAGACAGGCACCTTCCCAGTCTGTGCAGATTCCCAATGGCCCTGCCCATTCGAGGAGGTGGAGCCATCCTGCAAGAAAACTGCACATTAATGATTTGATGTTAATCATCAAATTATGGCTGATATTTTCTTGAGAACCTTAGACATGTGATATCCAATTCCCTTTCTATTGCAAAGGGATTTTGATCTCTATGTCCCTTTAGGTCTTCAGAAAAATGTCAGCCCACTACAAGACTTAAACAACATGTATTAAAAAGAATTTCAGCACACAATATATTTAGAAAGAGCATCTTTCATTGTTTGGAAAGAACAATCTTTACCAAAAAAACATCCAGGGGATAAAGTCTGCTCCTAAATATCCAAATCTCCAAAATGAAATCCGTAACAGGTTTTCCTAATGCAGTGTGTTCCAAAGTACTTAATTTAAAATGGCAACATAAAAGTATGATTTGTCCTGTATTCCTCCTAACATAAAAAAACACCTGTTAACTAATTGGATAAATTAAATCTCACATTATTTTCAAAGTGTTTTGCTTTTATATCTTTTAATATGCTTTAATAGAAGAATGAGTTAAATAACATACTTGCATAGACTGGTAGTACTGTGCAACAACACCATATGTTCTGTTACCACAGACGTCAGTGAAGACCAGGAAATGGACGTGGTCCTCTTTTGATTCAGAAGTTACATAAAGTCCTCCTGAAATGAAGGCAGCAGTCATATTTTTAATTCTGTATTTAACTACAGTTGTGTGAAAGACAATTCATGACAAATACTGCACATTGCCACTTCATTTCAAGAGAAATGTTTCATTTTAAGGGATTAAAATGTAATATACAGTCCACTTGAACTAAAGGTTGTTACAGAGGCTGTAAGCTGCACATTACTGTAGAAGCAAAAATTAAATTATTCCGCATTTTCAGAGACAAAATACAAGAAATGGGTTTAAATCACTTTTTTTCCCAAGATATTAAAAAGGTCTGCTATAATGTCACACATATTAAAATTTCCCCAATTAAATGTGGAGGAAATATTCACTACTTCAAGTATATCAAAACACCAAATGAAAAGTGAGAGAGTACTCAACCACCTTGGGATGAAAAACAATTTTTCAAGTGTGTGCATATTTGCACTTCACCCAAACCAAGATTTACCAACAAAGGCTAAAAAATAAGGGCTGAAATATGGGTCAAGAAATATTAGAAATATTTACATTAAACCAGTTCTCAACAAGAAGTGTCAACCCTCATGTACCTGGGAAGCAGAGCTGTGGCAAAGCAATAAGATCAATGTCCTTTGGAACTGTGACATCTTCTGTGGCAGGTCCTTTCTGCTCCCCGTTGAGGCTCTTGGCATTTTCAACCCTGGGTCTCTCTTTTTTCTTTCGGAAGGAGCGGCGTTTGCTTTTATTCAAGTTATTACCAGCATGAATCATCTGAACATCATCTCTGTTGATAAATGGAGGCACAAATACAGAAAGAACTTCTGGATCAAGGGGAGGAAGATTTTTGAGTTTTCTTTGAGTGCCCTATAGAAAAAAAACAACAAACAAAACAAACTCTAAGATGACACTTATCCTGATATGTGGGGTTTTTTTCATAATTTTTAACCCTGGTTTTCTTCTACTCCTAAAATTGTGGGTTTCAAATATATTTTTCTGCTTCCTAAATAATTGATTTTTCCTTTTAAGTTTTTGTTTTATGCATGTTAATGCAAGGAAAATGGGCATTTTTAGCAGGCAAGGAATCCTTCATCATTCAAAATACCCCATGTCAGTATTATGCCTTTGGCAAAAGAAACTAGCAGATATCAAATACCACATTTCCTCCTTTTCAGAGTTAAGATATACCTAAACTATATTTAAAATAAACACTGGCAATAAAAAAATCAGGCAATAAAGAAATTAAAAGAAAGAGAAACAGCTGAGCCTCTTAGATAAGTCTTTGTTTGACTTCAGGAAAAGCTTCCTTTCAACTCAGAACAAATAATGTGCACCAAAAAAAAAAACAAAAAAAAACCACCAAACCCTAAACAACACAAACACAGACTTTCACAAGACAACGCTTAATTTTATAAGGCAATTAACAAAGCACAATTAAAAACTACTGTCATTGTTACAATAAACACAACTTTAAGACACTCAAGCCATGAGAATCCCTCCATACTGTTGACTCAGTGGAACAGGCATCCCAAGAGCACGTATGACATGACAACATTTTTCACAGGCAGCTTTGCAAAGTATGGCTGGCCTGAAAGCCCTCACTGCCCTGCAATGAAAAGCTGTGGAGGAAGTGATCAGAGACATTTCCTCGTACTGGGGAGCACTTTTTGTATTCTTGACCATACAGTCGAGCCAAGTAGCTGCATTTCCAATTACTTCATTGCAATTTCAATTCTTCCTGCAAGGTTAAAGCAACAAGCAAAAGTTTTGTTTAACCAACGGATATTTGGAAACAGGAAAAGCGAGCCCCACTGTGGTAAAAAGTTGTTTTGTTTTTAATTTTCTGCAAACATCTTCAAAGTCAGATGAGGTGAAGCACACATGCTGCTTTTATCACCAGAAATGATGCAAGATGCTCCTTGAGAACCAGTGCTGGCCTCACCCATCATTTCCCTAATTTTTTTTTTTTTTCAAATAGGTACAACATAGAAAGCTCTGTTGGCAATCTTCCACTGCCCAGGTTTTGAAATAGAAGTCTCAGCTCTTTTATCCCAGCAGAAATGTTCACTGATAGTTTTCTTTTCCACATTTGAGCATCATAGGAAAAATGTGAAGGAATGCTTCATGACATGTTAGTTATGGTATCTTAAGTTCCATAAACGACACTGTATTTATAACAGGATATTCTAAAGAAACTACTTGATTAAAATTAAGAAGTGAAAAAACACACTTTTAATGAGCAAGGAGCCTGAACTAGAAGAAAATTGGTGTGGAAAAGAAAAGTTCAGGTAAGTATCCAGTGGGATAGTCAAAAGACAGCAATGACTTTAAAAAGCACATCATGAATTGGGGTACTGAGTGCCACATCCTCACATGCTAAGAACTTCAAATGTAATTTCCTTAGCTGGCAGCTGACAAAGGCAGTGAAGAAACTGGAAACACAGATAAATTCACCATGATCACCCTCAAACTAACATGAAGCTAAACATTTCAAGAGGAAATTAAGAATTAAGGCTCAGCCCTGAGGCTGTTATGCAAGAAAAACACAGACTTACTTCAACAGTAGCATCCTCAACTTGGCAGATTTGCCCTGCTGAGGTTTTCACACAGAGTTGCTTTGACAGGGCAACCCCTGACTTACACTGAGGCATCTCTGTGCTCCAAAGTGCTGGATGGCAGCCAGCAATTTAATGGCCTCACAGCCTAACAGCTCCTGAAATGGCAGATCCTTGATGTCTTGAACTACAACAGAGACATTAAACACCATTTTCCCCCACAGAACAGCACTGTCAGCACTGTCACTGACCCACTGACTCAGTCTCCAGCATTTGAGTCAACTCATATTAATGTCTAGGCCAAAGTCACATTTTTACTCCTTGAGTTCAGGGATAGTGAAAAGGCAGCAACAGAACAATATTCACTTGTTTCTGCTATTCTTTGAACATTTTATCTTTTCTGCTGCTACTGTTACTTCTTCACTTTGAAATACTTCCCTTTTGTAGATTCTTGCTACCAAATCTCCTTGCATCATACATAGCTGCTTACAAACAGCAGTGGGGGATTTTATTCCATCCCTATTTGACAGTGTTCCTGTAAGAGGGCTGCTGTAAAGGACACCGGTACGAGACAGACTTTTACAATGACTGCACTATTTAGACACAAACAGTAGTGTGTTGAAACCACAAATCAGAGCATGACTCCAGCTATCTGGTGTTTCCTTGACCTCATTCTCCTCTTCCCATCATTGAAGAAGTTAATTTCACTTTGAATGTCATGAAAGAACTGGTTTCTTTAACAAATAATTAGGCAGGGAAAGTATGAAGCCTTAGAAAAATTAGATTGGGCAGGACAATTAGGTTGTAGCAATAGGACAAAAGGGAATGTTTTTAAACCAACAGAGGGCAGGTTTAGATTAGATATTAGGAAGACATTCTTTATTGTGAGGGTGGTGAGGCATTGGAACAAGTTGCCCAGAGAAGCTGTGGATGCTCCATCTCTGGAAGTGTCCAAAGTCAGGCTGGATGGAGCTCTGAGCAACCTGGTTTAGTGGAAGGTGTTCCTGCCCCATGGCAGGGGCATCAAAATTGGGTGATCTTTAAGGTCCTTTCCAATCCCAACAACTGTAGGATGATCTCTGCAGATTCTTGTGCAACACTGCTCAAATTAATGATAAGGCTGACATAAGGTCTGGTTGCACTGGGTTTCATCCAGTCAAGTTTCAGAAGTCCCTTGGGAAGATTTTTCCTCCCTTATGCCCCAGCCCTCAGTGCAGCTTCTTCAGGTCTCACCCTTGTTTGCCAGCAGCTCTCCACTATAAAGGTACCCAAATGTGGGACAACATTCCAGATGTGAACTCAAGGGTTTTGAGTAGTAACAATAATAGCAATAAAACTTATCAGACAATCATACAACAGCTCAGGTTGGGAGGGACCTTCAATTATCATCTCATTTGAATCCTCCTGCCACAGGCAGGGGCATCTTCCACTAGACTGAGCCACCCAATGTTGCAATGTGACACGAAATGAACGACACTCACATGTTGAGATGTCTAAGGCAAAAAAAGACACATTTATTTCTGGACCTCGATATTTATAGAATTCCAAAAGTGGATTGGAGGATGAAATTGCCACCTCTCCAACTACACTGGTCAAACCAACAGTCCATCAATTCTCTCTTCCTCCAGAAAGGAATGCAAAACAATCATTATTTACATGAAAAGTGAGTGAGAAACTCCATTACAAAAATGTAAAAATCAGAAGGCTTGCAAGAACTTTAGAAGAACTGGGTGACAACCCAAAGCCCCACCCAATTTGACTTTGAACACTTCCAGGGATGGTGCATCCACATCTTCCCTGAGCAACCTGTGCCAGTGTCTCACCACCCTCAAAGTAAAATTCTCCCTAATATGTAATCTAACCCTGCGCTCTGTCAGTTGAAGCCATTCCCCTGTTCCATCACTCACTGCCTTTGTCAGAAGTCCCTCTCCAGCTCTCTTGGAGCCCCTTCAGGTACTGAAAGTCCACAACAAGATGACCCCAGAGCCTTCTCTTCTCCAGGCCAAACAGCCTCAATTCTCTCCCCCTTTCCTCAAATGAGAAGTGCTCCTCTAATAATCTTTCTAGCCCTCGTCTGGACCCAATCCCAAGAGCTCCATATCTTTCCTGTGCTTAGGACCCCAGAGCTGGATTAGCACTCCAGGTAGAGCAGAGGGGTTGAATCTCCTCCCTCACCTGCTGCCCACACTGCTTTGGATGCAGCCCAGAACATGTTTGGCTTTCTGGGCTGCAAGTGCACATGGCCAGGGCACGTCCAACCTCTCATCCACCAACACTCCCAAGTCCTTCTTGGCAGGGCTCCCTGCATCACCAGTCTGTACCAAGAGTAGGGACTGCCTTGACTTAGGGGCAGCACCTTGCACTTGGCTTTGTTGATTCCCAAGGTTCCCACAGACTCACTTCTAGGGCTTTTCCAGGTGCTTTTCACTGCAACAAGCACACACTGCTGACTGATGCTCAATCTGATCACACCTCATTTCTTTCAGGCATCTTGAAAGCCAGGGGAGCATTACAGAAGCAGGAAAAATTATTTTGGTGGTTATGTCTGCATCAGCAGGGCCAGAGAGCACAAGCTCTGTACCACTGGATGTGGTGGGCACATACAGAACCCACTGGTGGAACCTGTCAAAGATCTGAGACATGACATGGACAGCTTGCACACACTTGCCAAACCAGAACTCAGCTTTATAGCTGCAGATAACTTAGGGAAAAGAAGCATCACTTCTGTACATTTCATTCTTACAAAATACACACTTCCAGTGCTAAGAAAGAAACCTCTATCTGAAAATAGCAGCCTTTGATCTTTTCAAATGGAAATCTCAGAGTGACAATTTTCTTGGCAATAAGGATAAGCAATGGATGACAGCCCAGAGGCTTCTGTTCTAGGAGCTTCAGTGGAAAACTACTTATTTTTTTCCTGGAGTCCCCATTGACAACAGGTCAATCACACAAAACTTTTCTTACTTTGGGGGTGGGTTACATCACAGTCCCATTGACTTCATTTGCTTTATCACTCCATGTTTAAGTACAGTTAAGAATGCACCAACACACTGAGAAGACCACAATTTGAAGCACTATCAGAATTTTTAATCTGTAAATACCATCAGAGATCCGCTACTTTCATTTGGAATGTTATCTTCTCTCAGTAAAGTTTTTTCTTTCTAGAATCACTAAAATTAATGATAAAAACATACTCCACTCTCTAGATAGTGCTGCAGAAAGAAAAGGAAGTGGAGTAAATCTGTAAGCTTTCGCTAAGACAGTGACTGAAATACCCGTGATGCAACTGTTTGCAGGGACTTTACTGAAGTTCATATTGACAAAAGAAGGGACTACTTTGTTTGCTGATACCTTTTTGTATCTTGAGCAAAGAAACAATTCAGAACCTGCAGTGTGATCAAAATATCAGAATCGGTTCTGTTTTCTGTAGGCAATTTCTTATTTGTTGTTCCACAGGGGTTTTTTTTCAGAAAGCAGTGAGAACTAAGCAAACTGGAATGAATAAGAAATTCCCCTTCCTTTGGGTTCACTTTTATGCTTCTGATAAAACACCACGTACACACTGATTTCAAAAGTCTGGTGCTGACATTTAGGAACTATTTTCCCATTCTGAAGGTACACATGAATGAGATCCTGGAATGTGAACCTCTGCTTGGCTGTTATCACTTAAGAAGCTGACATCAGCAAAAGCCGTCTCCTGAGCGAGTGAACAAGCAACAAGCCCAACAAAGACTTCTTTATCTAATGCTATTAGAGCGCAATCAAATTCAAGTTCAAGCAGAGCAATCGAGATCCCTGGGAGCTGTCTGGCCTTTTTTTTTCGCACGTGCTGGCACCACAGCTCTTCCCACTGCGGGGCAGCTCGTAGGGATGGAACAAACCCGTCAGCACACTTGAACCAAGCAGAACCAGGAGGAGAGGGCTGTCATCCTGAGCCCACATGTGAAAATTATAAGCAAATTGTAAACCACATATTCAAAGCAGTAACCGACCCACCAGCTCCTGCCGTATCCAAGTGGTTCAGGTTACGCCAAGCTCAGAGCACTCGAGCTCACGGGGATTCAGATCTCGTGTTTTCCTGAGGACACGAGTTACCAGCCTTTATTCTTTTGCTTTTCTCTCCAGCGGAAGACAGGTCGTGTAGTAATAGCCAGTAAATAACGCATCGTTAAGCGTTTTGCTGTCCCTGCTTATGTAAACCTACAGTGAACTCTCCATCTAAACTCAGACCTTTGGAAAAGTGCAGCTGCTTCACATCGCTACCAAATTCCCCCCGTTTCGCTGACGATCGCCTGTCAAAACAACTTTCTGTTGGGATATTTCAGCTCCACGCGCGGACAAACTCAGCCTCACGCACTGGCACCGCCCGCCCGAACCCCGCTCACCTGGAGCAGCGCCCGCACCCGCTCTGTGGGCGCACCGACCAGCAGACAGATCTCCAGCAGGCCCGAGGGCAGCACGTCCTCCATGGCACAGCCGGGACAGGGCGGCTCCTTCCCCGCGGGCAGCGGCTCCTTCCCTCGGGACAGCGGCGCCTTCCCGCCCTCAGCGCCGCCCGGCCCCGCCCCGCGGCGTGGGGAGGAGCGCCCGCGCCGCACACGGGAACCCTCCCCGCCGGTCGCTACTCTGCGCACTTTGATTGGTCATCTTCGCTGTCGCTCTAAGGAGCTGTGGCCAATCAGAATGGTAGGACGTGCTGTGGGCCGGGCGGGGGCGGGGCTCTGGGGTGAGGGCGCTGAGGGCGCGAAGGGCTGGGAGCGGAGGTGCTGCGGTCTGAGGTGTTGAGGGCTCAGCATTGAGGGATGGAAGATAAGAGGTGGGAGCTGAGGGGCTGGGAGTGGAAAGGATGAAGTGCTGGAGGATGGTGGGCTCAGGGCTGAGGGGCTCAGGGTTGAGGGGATCAGGGTTGAGGGACTGAGAGCTGAGGGGTTGAGGGGCTCAGGGCTGAAGGCTGAGGGACTGAGGGCTTAGCATGCAGGGCTGAGGGGCTGAGATACCACTGGCCCCTTTAAAAACTAGTGATGGGGTTTGTGGTTTACAGTCACACGATTTCCAGTCTTTGACATAACCAAGGGCTGAAATACTTGCTAGTTTTAAGCAACAAGGTGAGGACCTAACTCAAACAAGAGACGTCTCCAGTTGTTGCTCCATCCCTTCAAGACCAGGCTGGGTGGGATTCTGAGCAGCCTGGAAGCTGCTCCCTGCCATGGGCTTGCAACTGGATGATCTTTAAGTTCTCTTCCAACCCAAACCATTCCGTGATTCTTTTCTCACCTCGTTTCACTGTCTCACAGGGACAGCCCCTGGGAAAGACGCTTCCCGACTCAAGGTCGAGTTAATTTTTCTCCACGGGCTGTTTTCCTCGTGGGGCTGTTGGCCAACAGGGGCTGAGGTGCCTCAGGGCTGCCTGTCACCCTGTCAGACGTGGGTGATGTCACGGTCTGGCTCCTTGTTAAGCACAGCCATTCCCTGCTGTTTGCTGCAGGTGACTCAGCAGGACTGTGTCACTACATCAGGACTATCACTGCCACTACACGGGAGTTTTCTCTTTACGTTCCCACGGGTCACAGTTTCAACGGGCTGTAAGCACAGAGCTGGTGCAGGCTGCGCCGTGTTTCCCCTCTGGAGCAGCAGAGGCACAGCACAGGGAACTCCGAGGTTTCCTCTTGAGCTGCTTAATCTAAATACACCATGAGTCACTCCGTATGTATTGGCTCTGTGCAGATCTGCACTGAGAGAATGTAATTCCTACGGAACGGAGCATAAAGTACCCGAAACCAGAGATCAGTTTCTCTGAAACTGGAGGTACGAGATAAAGTTTCATCACAACCACAAACATTTTTTTTGTGGACTAGTGTTCTGGTATTTTAAATGCAAAAACATTCCCTGTCTAAATGGTTCCAGGATTTCATGAACTTCTTGTCAGTTCAGGGGTCAAATCAGGTTTCCTCAAAAAGTATAAAGAACCAGGCAATTTTATTATTTCATGGGGGTTTTATTATCTGATTTTTTTGTGGTGTTAAAGCTCAGGATTGACGGCCTCTGGTTGTCTCAAATTTTGAGGAAGACACACATCCAGAATGTAGGAAACTGTTCATATACCAGTGATTACAAAAAGAAAATTCTTGAAAACCTGGAAGTTTTAGGGATCACTTCTTCAAAGTGGTAGAAGAAGATCCAAGGCTCAAAGATTTATATTCATGAAATTTAAGGTCATAAGGGATTATTAAAACAACCTTGTTTAGCCTGTCTAGCCCAGATCACAGAATCAGACTGAGTCCTGTATTAATGCTGTAACTTCTAGCTGAGGCCATGCCATAGGAATTGTTATCAATCACTCTTAAATGTTGGGCATCTCATTTTTAGTTTCACTTTTTAGCTCTTTGTCACTGGATCATGTTACATTGGCTGTTGCTTGAACAGACTTTTTACTATTAAAATAGTAAAAGTCTGAACAGACTTTTACTATTAAAAGATTTCTCTCTGCAGAGTTCAAGATTATTAATCTCTCTTTCTAAAAGATTATACAACTCATATTTTTAAAACTTTTGGGCATCTTTTCTCAAAAATTTCAAAAATTTTTAGTATTATTTTTGAATTAGGAACACCAAAACCAAAGCTGTATTATTGCTGAATGTTCAGTGGTAAATCACATGGCTGTTTCTGACTGATATCCCCACCTAATTAAAACAGAGACAGACAGATACATGAATCATTCAGAAAGGGTGTAGTGTTTAATTAGTTATCCACTGCAACATGATACAGTTTTCTTAGGGTTATTACTTCCAACACAGCAATCCTACATCTTACATTGCTTGACCTATGACTATGACCAAGCATTTGACCATATTATAAGAAAATTACAAATGAATCAAGGCTGTTAAGCAATTCAGGTCACCTATAGTTAATTAATCTGTATCATGATCATCTTCTGATTTCTGTGCTATCTGCAATGATAAATACTGGATGATTCTTGTTCATAATTAATGTAGCACTCAAAGCAAAGACACGGTGAAGTTATTACTAATGTTAATCTGGTAAAATCTCAAGAACCCTGGAAGCAGGAAACCTGCTATATGGGGTGACTGGTAAGAGACAGAATCATTCACATGGAGAAGAATTCCTCCGAGCTAAAAGAGATTCATGCAGTTGAGTAGTTTTCTTCCTAAGAAAAATTGTCAACTGAGGAAGAAATGCCAGCTTTTAATATGTGTTTTCTTTTTGTAAGATGACAAATACAATAAATGTTTGTTTGTTAACTCTCTGAGGTGGTACTGGGCTGCTGAATGCAGGAAAAACTGCAGTTCTTGATATGTCTTCAACATGGGAAAGGCTTTATCAGACCTACAGGGCCACATCTGAATAATTGAAGATTCTCTTGGCATAGAATCTAATTTACCTTCCAAATACGGTGTTTCTGTTTTAGCCAGACATTTAAGGGGAGAAAATCATTTCACCAGTTGTGTTTCCTTGATGTGATCTTGCTTATAAAATAACTGAGTGACTTGTTGAGTTGTAGACACATACACTGCAAACACCTCAGTCCTGAGGGATGTGGGCCAGGTGAAGAGTCAGGACTCTGAATTTCAGGAGAGCAAATTTTCAGCTCTGTAAAGAATTTGTGAATGGCACCCCCTGGGAAACTGCTCTCAAGGAGCTGGAAAGAGCTGGCAGCTCTCTGAGGACAAAATTCTTTGAGTACAAGAGCGTTTATTTCCCATTTGTAAGAAATGAAGCAAGGAAGGCAGGAGAATGGCATGGGTCAGTCAGGACCTCCTGGTCCACGTGAAGTGTAAGAAGGAAATGCACAAGCAGTAGAACAAGAGACAGGGGTCCTGGGAAGAATGTAGGAACACTGCCCAGACGTGTAGAGATGGGACCAGGAAAGCCAAAGGCACAACTGAAGCTGAATTTGTCAAGGGATTTTACTAGTATGTTGGCCAACACTGGAAGATTAAAGAGTCCACACACCCCCTGACACACACAGATAAATAAGACAGGAGAACTGCAGAAAACCAACATGGAGAAGTCTGATTTTCACTCATGCTTGTGCCCCTTTCCAAACAGTGCTGAAAACTACACATTGACTAACTGTGGGCTTGTACATCCTGCAGAGTTTCACCATGATGGGTGTAAGGTCTGTAGGAATTTTCATTTTGAAACTGAACACAGACATCACTCATATTCTGCAGGCTTATTGATAGCTAAATCCTTTTCTTGGGTTTATGATCAAGCTTGTGGCACAGCAGTATCTGCTGGTGAGAACTGAAACTTGGACCACTGCTGCCTTGCACTGCCTGGCTCACAGGAAGATGCATTGTCCAGAGAGGTGATGGGTTCCCCATCCATGGAAACATTCAGGTCAGGCTGGACAGGGCTCTGAACAACCTGATCTGGTTGAAGATGTCCCTGATCATTGCAGGGGGATTGGACTTGGTGACCTTTAAATGTCACTTCCAACCCAGACTATTCCACGATTCTGATTTCTGTGTCTATGCTAAGCACGACTGCATGAATAAGAGATCTTTATTCTGTCCAGTAAGAATTGTGTGTTCTAGCCAAAGAGAAAACAGGACACACAGCTTGACCTGTACTGCTCTAATACATATCAGACAACTCTTTGCAGTCTGGAAGTCCATTTAAAAACACCACCTCTCAGGATTTTAAACTCCTTATCTCTAAATACAGTTCTTATGTTCTTATCATCAAGGTCATTCATAGGGCGAGGGATTTATTTTGAACAAAACTCAGGGAGTCAGGTTGACATATTCTGTCCAATGTTAGCATTTCTCATTTTATATTCCTTCTTCCAGAATAATGAAGCAGGAGACTTCTGGGAATCTGCAGTGAAAGATCTTTACTGACAGACCTAACATTTCTTTCATTCAGGACAGTTCACTTTCTAAATTTACACTGAAATTAGCAACCAAGCAACTACTGACTATGCAAATCAAATCAGGATTTTCAAATTAGTGCACAGACTTAAAATTCCTCTCTCAGTGCCTCAGAGACTTATTGCCATTCTTAATAATGCCACAAAAACCTACTGTGAGAATTCCTTGTTGTTGCAGGTGTTGTCCAACTCAGTGCAATGACTTTGGCCTCAAAATTATTCTGTAAGAGGTCACCAGGTTGAGCACTGACATGTCAGAGAGGAAGGAGGACAGTTCAGACATCTCTGCACCTATTAACAGTTTTATTTGCATCTTCTTTCTTTTTTGCTTGGCTAGTCTGCTTTGTGCTGTAATACCATTTATGGTATTACAGGATACAAATTTTCTGCAACATTGACTGTTATTTGTCATGCATGTCTTTAAGAATACATGGATGTGTTTCACTGGCATTACAGAAAAATGCCAGCATGGAGCAGGTTTTACAATGTGTCACTGTGAGATTTGTGTTCTCAGCTTGAGCCTGCCTAAATGCTGAAGTCACCTACTGCCTCCTATTTCCTCAGCTCTTGATCTATGGAAATGTACCCCCAATTCAACATTTTGTAGGGAAACATGCCCCTTAAAGGTCAGATCCCTCTGATTTATCCCCATGTGCCGAAGGATCTTGTTGTGTTTCTCTGTCACCTCTGAGTAAGGCAGAGCATGAACTAAAATCAGGCAACAGAGGCCTGGAGCTGTGCTGTCTCCATCCTCAGAGGTTTTCAAGAAGACACTGAAGAAAAGTCTGAGCAAACTGGGCTGGTTTGACAGCTGACCCTGCTTCGTGCAGGAGGTTGGACTGCAGATCTCCTGAGGTTCTCTCTGACATGGATGATTCTGCCATTCTCAGGGGCTCTGTGTACTAGCACAGCAGGAGGGGTAAAAATTTGTATATGAAAGAAACAAGATGTTAGAATTATAGCAAACAAAAGAGGGAAAATTCTCAGCCAGTTGTACAGTCAATGACCTTTCCAATGGACACAGCTTTTCTGTGATGGGATAACTCAGTCCCAAGGAAATAGCTTTGCGTGTCAATGCAGCACTTATTTCTCATCACCTCTATATTTCTGATAAGGAGACTGGCTGTAGTTTTATTTCTAAAAAAAAATGGTGAAAGTCCTAGGAGGGGAAAAAAGGAGATTAGATTTATCACAGCCCCCGCATCTAGAGAGATGTAGCAACACAGAGCTGTCAGGCCTTGGCAAAGAACCAGATTAATGTGAGTGCTCTGAATATTAGAAACACTTTGCATTGTAGATACTGTGAGATATTCCCAAGGCTACAGAAGAGCTTATTCCTGAATCTCATCACTCCAGGGGCAGTTTTAGCGGTGTTTTATTTATGTGGGATGTATAATGTGTTCCTCAAATCTGACTGGCTTAATATGACATTTATTATACTTCCAGTTCTTTACCATCTGGCACAATCTCGGGCAGCCAAGGAGATTTTGCAGCTGCTTTTTATAGTAGCATTAAGATTTCATAACATTTGTTCTTTTACAGCATTGCTGTAAGAGAAATGCAGACTCAGAATTCCTGAAGTGGTGGGACAAGAGAGACAAGAGGTCAATTAGTGCACAAAGATTGTCAGTCAGATACAGAATATAAAATTTCAGATAGACCAGGTTTTGTATAATAGCTTCTTGTATACATCACTGTAAGAAGCCTTAAAATACATCAGCATAGATATCATCATTCATAATTACGAACTGCTTTTTGCTTTTTTAAATTTAATAAAGTATGCTTGCTTTTTCTCCTTGGAATCTGGGGAATCTCTTCAGATACTCCACTGTGTTCAGAAAAGATCTTTCAGCAGTTTCATAGCTCAACAAAAGCACCATATAGTAAACTTCACCTTTAATTAATTTTAGCTTAGTTCAATGCATATTAAAAGTCAAATACTTTCCCTCTTGGTATTTTGTAGCAGCCCTTACATCACTCTTGTTATGAAAAAACAACATATGTAAACAAAATTATCTTTGTTATATAAGAAACAATCTTCTCTAAGCTGGTGAACCCTTTATGTATGAAAAGGTTTTTCATTTTTAAATATTCACATAATAAGGCTGTTGAAGAAGATTAATCCAAGCTTGGATCCAACCAGAATAGCCATCTTATTTTCCATGTAAAATAACCAGCTTTCAAGTGACCTCTGCTTATCTCCAGATAAAAAGTGCTTTAAGAAGAACCACAGAAAGGCAGCACAGACCAAGTGTCCTTTAGAGAAGCCTAATACAGGGAATTCACAGGTATTAGCCAAAGTGGCTGTGGGTAATGTGAGACCATCCTAACTTGTCAGCATTCCATGCTGCCACTCCTCATTCCTAGCAGACAGTGCTACGTTGTGGAGCAAAGCCTCGTGGAAATCTTTTGTAAGCACAGAAGGGACAGAACAATCTCACGTTGTTGTATCCAAAGCTAGGAAGATGTGGACTAGACAGATGGACCACGACGGGGTTGAAAACTGGCTGCACCATCAGTTTGAAGGGTTGGGGTGAACAGCTTGAAATCTGACCTGAGTGAATGGCATTCCTCAGTGTTTGATACAGGGCTAAAAGTACTTGGCATCTTCCCCATGGATGTGGACCATGGGGTGAAAGATGTTCTCAGCAAGCTGTGGATGGCACCGTGGGTGAAGGCTGAAGGGCAGAGCAGCCGTAAGAGAAGGCTGAGAAGAATCCAAGAGCCATTCTCCTGAAGAGGGGTCATAAAGAAGAGCAACACAAACTCAGAGACACACAGTGGGAGCACAAGAGACAACAGCTGAAAGCCACAGCAAGGGATTTTTGATTGAATACAAGGAGAAACGTTTTCACCATGAGAATGATTAAGCATTTCAGCAGGTTCTCCAAGGAAAGGGTGTGACCTCCTTCCTTACAGATTTTGGAAACTTGGCTGAATGAGAAGCAGAGCAACCCGATCTAACTTTGAAGTTGTTGCTGCTTTGAGAAAAGAGTTGGACTAGAGACCTCCAAAGGTCCCTTCTAAATGGCCTTTGTCTTTAATTCTATAATTAAGCCCATATTGCTTTATTTTCACCCAGGGTTCCTTAGAGATCTAACAGTGCAGCAGACAGAAAACAAAGTTCAACTATTTGCATGGCTAAACATATTGTCTACTTTGAGGTGTACTGGTATAGCACTATAAAGGGAGTGTATTTAAATATTGCCTGACATATCAAATATAGTAATTAAACACGTGTTGCTGTGTCATGTATGACTGAAACTGGGCAGAACATAACCTCATAAATAATTAACTCCTAGTTAATCGTGTCAACTTCTACAGTGAGAACAAGGAGAATTCTGCACAACTGGCTTCATAGAGAAAAGGGCATTTGTACAAACACTGCCCAATAGTCTGTGCTTGTTTTCCATGTTGCATTTCTAATGTTAAAAAAAAGAAAAACAAATTTTGGGTTCTAAACCTTAACTGACAGTGTGTCCTCACTGTCTTGTTTTCTGTGGTTCTTGTTTATTCCTCTGTAATGGCTATTTCAGTTTTCTTTAGGGACATCCAGTTAGTTGAAGAGCAGAGAGAATATCTCACCAAGGTAAATTACTCATCAAAAATATTTTAAATAATTTTTAGAGCAATTTAGGCTTTGTTTTCTGGCACAATTGAATCTAATGTTGTTTTCCTTGTTTCAATTTATTGTTCTTTGGTGCTTGGAAAGTTTTTCAGAGTTGATTCACCTGTAATCTATAAGAGAAACCCACCAAAATATAACGTTTTACATGAGGAACACAAACTGACATAAACAGAAATGACTGAAAGTTATAAAGTGGGTTCATATTCCACAAAGATTAACCTTATGTCTAATTTTCAAGTGTCAGAAAAAGCAAACCATTAATGACATCTGGCCTTCCTAGTGCAGGATGATTCTCCTGAAGGGTGGCTCTTAGTTTTCTGTGTTTGCAGAGCACACACAACACCAGCAGCCCAGCTTGTTTACCTGCCAAGTTATAATATGTTACAGGAGTGTTCATGGTGACTGTGGAAAAAAAAAAACAAGAGTTCTTTTATTTTATTAAGAGTTGTTGTGAGGGCAAAGACAGTTACTGGAGTGGAAAAGGACTTTGTCATATGATTTGGGAAAGCTTCCTCCTCAGAGAAGCAGTGGCTCAGAAAACACTGCTCATAGCTCCTGTATTATTGTCACCAATGCTGTTCACCTACTGAGAGTAAAAGTGATGTAATATAAAAACATAGAGAATTATAGTTTGTATTAAGTAAGTTTGTGTGAAAAACTAAAACCAGGTATAGCCCAAGCTAGATTTAGAAATAAATTTATTAGTACTTTTCTAGAGATTGGTAATTACTTTTATGTCCTGGCTAAAAAACCCCAGATTTTTTAGTTTTCACATTGTGCAGGCTGAACATATAAACAATAACATTTTCTTATTCGTTCTGTTCCCAACGAAATTTTTTGTATTGGCAAGTTCACTTGCTGCATCTTTCCTAAAATTAAGCCCTCAGCTCTCTCTCTCTCTTTTTTTTTTTNCAGGATCAATCCCTCCCAGCTCATTATCGCATTGCAACCTGAGACTGGAAATGCCTGAGGGCGGGAGGCGTTTCTCCGAGTGGAGCTCAGTCATCCTGCAGAGCAGGGCTCCGGTCCAGGGCTGCGGAAACAGCACAACAATAACCAACTGCCTTCTGGTATCTCTGTTAAAGTTCTCCATTGTTTTAAAGGAAAGCTGGTTCACGTCTTTCAGCAGATTGCCCCGTTTGGCCCCTTCACCGAATGTGGCTGGAAGGTACATTAATATAAATTGTGAAATACATCATTCTGCATTGGCCCTGTTGCACCACAGGAGAGGTGATTTTCAGACCATGTTAGGAATGTGCAGTTTGGCACAGCTGTGTGAGGCATTCCCTTTCAGACCTTTCTTCAGGCACTGCAAGTTGCTCATAGGTCGAAAAGCCAATCATACACTGATAGAATCCATGTGTCTTTGATGACCATAGTACATGCTGCTCATTAAAGCTGGCTCAACAAAATTTCTGGTGCATTTCCTGTCTTTCCGTGGCTATAATTACAAAAAAGCAGCATTGCTTCATTGAGAAAGCACATTAGTGGAGTTCATAAATGAATCTACTGGCAGTTTTTCCTGAAAAGTCTCTTCTTTAATTCATATTTCTCTGGGTTTTCTCCCACATTTAACAAGATTTTTCATGGAAGCTTTCTTACAGAGATTTGCTGCCAATATATTGCAGCACCAGTAGAGAGCTGACTGACTTGAACAAGATACGATCACCTCTTTGTAATGACATGCATGATTACCCCTGCAAATCATGCAATTATGATAAAGATTTCAAAGGAAAGAAGGTAATTTATTTATGCACTGTCCAGAAACATTCAGTCTCTTGTGGAGCAAAACCTGAATCTCAATATGGAAGTATTTAGAGTAACTGTAACAAGACCAATAAGCTAACCAGGAAGGAATCAAAGACTTTATTATTAAAGCAGTGCCAAGAGAAGTGCTACAAGGCACTGTGCTGCAGTATAGAGTTACAATATGCTATAAAGGCTGCATTTATTTCAATATTAACATCTTTAAAAAGCAGCAAATTTTGTTTGTGAGACTGCAACCCTCGAGTTTCCAAGTGATCTGGACCTTTCTAATTCTTGTCAAATAACAACAGCCAAGCCTTCTGCTTTTCTGCACAGCCAAAAAGCAAGCCTTAAACATAAACAGCATTAAAGCTTTGGCACTGAGCAGAATTTGTAATTCAGCACTGAGCCAACTATTGAATTTATTTTTCCTAGCACCTAAATACCCCATGGGGCTTATAACACCACTGATGCTCAGTGCCCCACAGCCTCATGGCACAGAAGAGCTCACAGAACCCACAGCCAAGCAACATGGGCTTGTTTTGTCTTTATTCTCTGAGTACAGATGGTGTTCAGTTCTGCTTAGTTAAAATAAATATCAGAATTTAAATATAACAGCCACATCCTCCAGACAAGTGATTGCATAAATATGCAAAGCCTGTGGCCTTGCTTTCATATTCATTTTAACTGCATCTCACTTACATCATCAGGCAAGGTTTTCTCCTTATTATCTTTCACTATCTGTCTCATTTCAGACAGCAAAGCCAACTCCAACACATTCCCACTCTATGATAACACAACATCCATGGCTACCTCTTTAGTCAATAGCAGAGCTCTGACATGGTGTGCTTACCCCTCCAGCTGCCAGCAAGGAAAAGGAGAAGGTGAATGAGATGAAGATTCAAAGGTTGCCAGAGCATAAGCAACAGATACTGACTTCTGCTTTCCCATTCTGCTCAAGGTAGAAAGAGCGTGCCCAGCTCTTCACAGCTCTCCCATGACATTTCTAGCTCAGGTCATCTCATGCATCCTGTTTGCTGTGCCAGGGAGTGCTTAGTCTCAGCCAGGCATCTGTTCTCACTCCCTTGGATGAGGGGGGTCAGATTGCCTGTGATCACAGTAACCCTGAACTATGCACATGAGAAAAATAGGGGCTTTTTAAGTATCCTCTGGTTTCAGTGCTCAACATTTGTTAAGGTTGTTTTCACCCAGTAGCTAAAGCACCACTGAAAAGCATTATGGAAATGCCCAGTGAATAATTTTGTCCTTTGTCATGTACAAGACCTTTTCTGATTTGCCACAGGGGAACATGCAAGGCTTCTGTGAAAGCAAAGGGTCAGGATGGAGGCTGAGGTCATCGTGTTTCTCAGTTGTACAGAGTTTACAGAGTTTACAGACTGCCTGACCCTTACCTTTGGAAATGGAGCTCTCAAGGGTTCCTACAGAAGTCATTAGAACTTGTACTCCAGTGGTGCCTAAAACCATCAGGATCCAGATTTTGTTAAATGCAGTATAAACTCGAAGTCTTTCCCTTAGGGAACATTTTCTCTCCATCTTTCCTCACCCTCAGTGCATATTCTGCCCCAAGGCAGAATGGAAGCAGTTAGTGGTAGCTGTAACATGACTGCTGTCATGTCAACACATCTCACTGCAAACTGTGGGGATGCCAATACTGATTTCTCTTCACATTTACAATTTCGTGGCACTCAGCCACCCTCAGTAATGGTTAAGTTGAATTGCAGATTAGTCTCTGGTCTCCCCTCCTGCAAATTATCTACCCATATAGTTTTAATTCCTTCTAATTGATAAAAAGAGGTGAAATTCCCATTCCTGAGCACCCTATCTAATTTCCTTTTTAGCCTTGCTTCAAGCAGGGGGTTTAAGCTAGACACCTCCAGAGTTCCCTTACAACTTGAGTTTTCCTTTGATCCTACATTTTACAAGAGGTGGTGTATTGAGTGACCATGTCCAGGTGTTGCTAGTGGTGGAGCTCTGTGAGAAGAGGTGAAGGACTCCCCTGTGTCAGAGACAGCTCCAGCCAACTCCAAAATGGACCCACCACAGGACACAGCTGGGACAATCAGCTACACTGATGGCACCTCTGGGAAAACAGTTTGAAAAGGACAAAAAAATCTGCACAGCAGCTGAGAGGAGTGAGAAAAATGTGACAGAAACAATGCTGTAGAACTCTGCAGCCTGTGGAAAGGAGCCTGCTCAGGGGCAGTTTTCCTGGCAAGACCTGTGGCCCATGGGGGATCTGTGTTGGAAGAGTCTGTTCCTTAAGGTCTGCATGCCATGAAAAGGACACACACTGGAGCAGTTCTTGAAGAGCTACAGCCCATGGGAAGGACCCAGCCTGGAGAAATACATGAAGGGGAAGAGTGTGAGGAGGAAGGAGCAGCAGAGAGGAAGTGCCTTGGGCTGACCACAACCCCTATTCTGCATCCCCCTGCACTGAACAGAGAGAGGTGGGGGTGTAGAAGAGTTTGGAAGAAAGAAGTGAAGTTGAGCCTAGGAAATAGGAGAGAGTGGGAGCAAGGTGTTTTCAGCTCTATCTTTTCTTCTCACTATCCTGCTTTATCTTTAATTGGCAATAGATTAAAATAGTATCCCCAAGTCTGTTTTGCCCATGATGGTAGCTGGTAAGGGATCTGTCTGTCTTTATCTTGACCTGTGAGCTTTTCCATCTCATTCCTGCCCCCATCCTGTTGAGGAGGGAGAGGGAGAGCAACTGGTGCTTGTCAGCCAGCCAAGGTCAAATCCACCACTGCAGGGATTGAAACAGTAAAACTTTTAGTTGTCAATTTAAATTCTTTCAATTGTCAGTTTAAGTTCTTTACTTTCATTGCTGGGTTTTTTTGGTAAATAAATACAAGCTTGATACATCTAACACAGATGATTTCTCAACAGGTTAAGAAAAACAAGAGCCCAATAACAAGGCAGTACTAAAGGCTGGCAAACCAGAGTTACTGCAAACTGAAGGAGTGATTGGTTTCACATCCAAAGGTGGGCAGGAGTCATTGCTATCTACCTTCCTCCACTGCTGCTATTTTCTTTTTAAGTTTTAATCCTCTGCTCTCACTAGTGTCCACTTTTTTCCCAGAAGAAGTAAAAATATACTTCTGGTAGCACTGAAAAGAATAAGGAAAGTACAAGCCTGGAAAAAGGCTGCACACATTACCTTGCATGTGTTGATGAAACATGCTTTGAATGTTTCAAACTGGATTCTTGCAGATCAAACAGAAACAAAGCTCCCAAACCTCTGCAGCTTCAGAACAGTTACAGGCCCAATGACAGCTAAGGAATTAGCAATGCCAAGTGAAGAGTGTCACAGTGGATTTCCAGTTAGATATTAGGAAGGAATTCTTTACTGTGAGGGTGGTGAGGCCCTGGCACAGGTTGCCCAGAGAAGCTGGGGATGCCCCATCCCTGGAAGTGTTCAAGGCCACATTGGATGGAGCTCTGAGCAATCTGGTCTAGTGGAAGGTGTCCCTGTCCATGGCAGGGGTTGGAATGAGATGATCTTTACAGTCCCTTTCAACCCAAACTCTTCTGTTATTCTATGATAATGATTTTCCTGGGAAAGAAAGAGGAAATGCTGTATGCTACTGATGCATTTATATGACAGATATGATAGCCATTTGTGGCACCCTGTAAACATGCATGCTCTTCCTGGAAGGAGCCTGCCTTTGTAAGGGTGTGCAAATATCCTGGATGCAAATCATGGAACTGTAAACAAAGGTCCACTTTTGACTGGTGGTGTGGGCCAATGTGGTATAAGGAAACAGTTGTTACTCTGTAACCAGATAATACCTATCTTCCAAGACTACCCACAAGTAACTATGCAAAAGCTGGTGACAGGTAAGGGTGTTCCACAGCATTTGAATTTCTGAGCTTCACTGCCAAGTAGTTTTTTATTTTAGCAGGCCAAAGCAAGTATTCTCTCCAGCCTGTCACACTTCAGGCCTGTAGATACTGTTTACACCCAGCAGGATATAAAGATGATTGCTAAGTTTTGAAAGTGTACTTCCTGCTTGTAACAACTGTGGAGCAACTTAGACCAGCATTCAAACTACATTGAGATGAGACCACTGAGAACAGGAGCTTAGACTGGATTTCAGCTTGGATACTTCAGATGGTACCTAAAGATTGACAAAGATATTAGTTAGTTGTTAGTTGTTCTAATAAGGGTACAGAGATGCAAGAATAAGCAAAACATACATATGGAAAAATTGCAAGTTTCTCAAGAAACATTTGCATGTCTGCATTTTTCCAGCTACAGCTGATGAGAAAAAAATCCCACACTTGAAGTCATCTGGCACTCAGTGCTTAGCCTGCCATTGGAATGACTAAACAGATGATTATGGAGGGGTTTTGCACCTTTTTGTTTTGACTGCTAACAATTAGTAAGACTGGCAAATTACTCTGCCTGAGAGCATAGCTCAAAGTTTATAGTTCAGATGAACAAAAACTAACAAAATTTTCCTTCCCTGACAGCCTGTTGAGTAGTGCCAGCAGCGTTTTCTGTGTGATGCACAGTAATGCTGTTATTTGGTTCCTCTGGTTTAGAAATAAAATAATTCTATCTGCACCTCTCTTCCCCATGTCTCATGTCTATAATATCACAAGGGAAAAATCAGTGAGCAGCTTTCTTCTCTGTCAGGCAAACAGTGTCTGCCTGACACTGCCATCATGCCTTGACACTCAGGACCTGAGCTGCCTTTTTCTTTGTTTCACATCTGTGCAGATAAAACAGATACAGTAGCTCCACAGGATTTATTTTATCTAGCTTATTTACCTTCCTCCATCTGTTCAAAGCAAAGAAACACTGTGAACAAGACAGGTAAAAGGCTGAACTAGATGTATAGAGGTAATTACCTCTGCTATATTTTATTCAGCTAGTGCTCTTCAAATTTAATAAACAAGGAGATCTTTCAAGCACAGATGAAGAGTATACTTTCTTTTTCTAGTCTTTCTTTGGAGTGTAAGCACATCCTAAATGGAGGCAAGGAATTTCAAAAGTACCTACTGGTTTTGACTATGTTTTTATATATTGAGTTTGAAGTAGCTTAATAGAAATTTTCAGAAAGGCTGCCTCTGTGACTGTGGTTTCAGCCATTATAAATTGGACATATATGGCCATGTGGCTTCTTGGCAACTGAGGACATCTCTGAGGAAACTTCAGGGAAAATCATTTACCCTTTCTCCAAAAATTTCTCTCCAGAAATCAGATAAAGTGCAGTTGAACAGTGGACTTCCCATCCCTTCTCTTCTGCTGCTGATAACAGAGGAGAAAAAGCTACAATTATTCGTTCCTGCCAGTGTGTGAAATCAGAGTCCTGTTTTCTCTGAAGGATCTACTTGGAATGAACTATTTCCTATAACTGAGCTCTCGGGTTTCCCCCACCACAAAGTACTCCTTTTATCTTCCTTTTTATGGGCAGTGTCTTCCAGCTGAGAAAATCCCAGGTCCTTTTGTCTACAGCCACTTAACTCTTGGTAGACCTTGGTCTCAGATAACCCTGGAAAACTGCCTATTCGATTTTCACTGAGACTCAGCAATCCTGTTTCAGGTTTCACAGAGACTTAAAAAAAACCTGACTTGATAAAATACCCCAGCATATGTGTCCACAGCCACAGAGTGAGCTCCTGTCTGAGCTTGCTTGAAACCAGAGCTCAGGACTTGTTAAATTAATTTAACATCAGCCTACACAGATCATCTAACCCACCACCTCCCTTCAAGGACAGGGAAATACTTCCCATGTCATAAACTTCCCTTTTGGTGTAGGGTGATCAGACACATAATTGTTTGAAAGAGGAAGAATGCTGTTCTTCTATGGGCTCCAGCTCTGAAGGTCATGAGGAGAAGGCAGGAGTCACTTCAATTAGTAATGACAGAAAATATTCATTCAAGTACATTTAGTGTGTCAAGTGGCACTTTAACAATCCTTTGAGGGCAAGATGGACACAGCTGCAGGCAACTGCTTCTGTCTAGGCAGGAATAGGGCATGGAAGGGTCACATTTGCTCAGGCCTGAATTATCTTGCACAAATCACATTAGAGAGATTTTTCCAAAGGCTTTTTGAAAAGGATAAGATATGACAACCTCAAATTCAACTCCTTAAACTAGGACAGAGAAAATCTCATAAGTTTAAGAAATAGTAATAGACAAATCTTAGCAGTAATTCAAAAGGATACAAAACCTGGAGGGTCTGTTTTCTGGGAAATGTATTCAAGATGCTGTTATATGTCACAAATAACTGTAACTTCATACAAAGCCTTTTTCAGAGTGGTTCTCCCAGTTGTCTTCACTACAGCAGATGAAGAGTGTTCAGGGTCAGTGGGCCATGTCAGGAATTGCCTCTGAGGAGTTTTATGAGATTAAAAGTTGAAGTTCTTTGACAGTTATTTTCTGTTCCAAATAATAGTTTCAAACCCAAATTTTATGTGGGTTTAGCTATGATGCTTCCTTCATTACAGCTCCTCACTTGTGCTGAGATGGGCTTACTGCATTGACAGGAGTGTGCTGGCTCTAAGTCTTGCCGTGTATTTTTGTTCTTCCATGCCAACACACATAAATAGTTCTGTCACCCCAGTGAGATGTCTTTTATTTCTTGAAATCAACACACACTGTACTGAAGTCAGAGCAGCCACCAGTATTTTAGTCACTGAAAATGAAAATAAAACCCAATCTGATACAGCAGAGGCTGCAATTGCTAAAAAATTCCTTTGGCAATTTTCATCTTAATGATTTCCTTTGCTGATATCAAAAGGTTATGGCCTAGCAGCTTCCAATTTCTGTGCTCATTGCCTGGCTAAAATCATGCTGCATTTTTAAAAAATGTTTCTAAGACTTTTCCCTGGCCTGATTCATTTAACAATACTCTTCAATGGTATTTAAACAACTTAGACATGGTCATGAATTAACCTTCATAACCTCCATTACAAATTCATGGGTATCATACTTACTACACAAATTAGTTACTGTTAGATGTTCAAACAATCAATTTCATGCTTTCTCTCATGCTTTGGGCTTACAAAAATATTTACAGAGCTCTCTTATTAGTTTTTCTCAAATCCTTCATTAAAATTTCTTTTGCAACAATAGAGAAGCCTTGGCAACAGCTCATACCCTGTGCTGGATGCCTATCACACTCATCAGCATTGCTTCACCGTTGCCTTAAATTCCCCTCCGTGACTGTACCCATCTGTTGTTTCATGTCTTACACCTCAAAAGCAATTTGGGGCAGGATTAGCTTTTCATTTCAGATTTTTATTGCTTCAGTCACAATGGGATCATTTTCTGTGACAGAAATTCCAAAATGCAACACGCACAGCAGTGAACAAATGGGGAAGACAGATAGGGAAAGGCAAAACGAGTTGCTTAAAATATCCTGTGAAAGCTGGGAATTCAGGGCACTATTCATCTTTCTGTGTTTGCATCCTTTTTCTCACAGCTGTCATCCTTCTCATTACAGAGGAAGTCCAGGCTGAAAATCAAATTAAAAAAAAGAAAAAAAAGAAAAAAAAGAAAATAAAAGAAAAAAAAGAGAAAAAAAATAAAAAGAAGAAGATTACAATGGATAATTCTAGGGAAAGGGAAGAGTTACTCATCCAATTTCCCAAGAGCTCATAAGTGTGAGCCAAGTTCATATAAAACGTGTCATGGGTGTCTTTAACCACTAGGAGCCGTATTCACACCATCTCCCGCCTGTAACAGATCTGGCAGATTTTAGCATTTAGGTCAGGGGAATAGAATAATGGAATCAGAAGATCGTTTAGATTGGAAAAGACCTCCAAGATCACTGAGCCCAACCAGTTGAAGTCTAGAGCTTATGCTCTGCTTCCAGTCTGGCCTTCCTCGCTGTCCCAGTACAATCCCATCACACCCAGCACAGACAGCCAGGAGTGGCAGAGCTGGAGGGAGGAGAAGTGGTTCTGCTGAATCTTACACAAAAACTTTAGGCAATATTTTTAAAGAGGGTTGTAGGCATTTCTGGTTCTGGAGGGGTTGGTAGCTATTACTCTTTTCAGGATGTCACTTCAGCTAAACAGCCAGTTTCATTTTCACCCGTCCTCTTTTCACAACACCCTGGAGTGGTGGCAAACATGGCTTGGCTGGGATTGTTAATTGCTATGGGTTAATATACACGTTTTTCCTTCTGTTTGCCTGAAAACCTGATAACATTTGGCATTTGATTGTTTTCAATACCTGTTCTTGCAAAGCTTGGAATGTTCCCCCTTAGGGGATTTTGCACTCTGATGATATTCACCATTTCAAAGCTCAGATATCCCAAATGACTTTAGAAAAGTATGCCAGGTCACCTGGCAGAATGACTGGAATCTCTCTATCCACTGCCTGGTTACCAAACAGGCTTGAAAATATGAGAAGATTAATGAAAAAAAATCATGATCTCTGCCACTTTCCTCAATCACATTCTATCCAGTATGACCAATTTACACCCACACAAGTCTGCAGGACAATTCACAAGCAGATACAGAATTTAAAATCTCAGAAAATTATTTAGAAGCTGAAACTTTTGTTGGATTTTTTTTTTTGCTATCTGAGGAAGTAGATAATATACAAATTTTTAGATATTGTGGGCATGATTTATCACATCAACTTCCACAGCCTCAGCTACACTGGCCACCTCCCTGGAAGCTGAAACCCATCATCTCATATTTCCCAGACTACTACAAATGTGAACAGGGAAGATTAATTAATTGACACTTCAAGAGATATTTATTTTCTGTATGGTGCAACAGGATTGCAGAGCTGTGCAGTCCTCACATAAAGAAGCAGCACTCAATGAACACCTGAATAACCTACAGGTGAAATTTGGTCCCATGAGGTTTAGAGTTCAACAGGTATGAGCCAAACACCACTTGCTACTGTCACAGGTATGAGAAGCAGCAGCACTGAAGGCATCTTTAGTGAAGGGTGTGGAAGAGAGTGACCATTGTGTGCTGTTTGGCTGTGGGTTTAAATCAAAGTGCTTTGCAAACCTCTGATTAGAGGGGTAAATTTGGATGTTTTGCTAAGTAGTACATGAATTATTTCAAAGATAAGACTGCATTTTCAGCATGGGGTGTGGACACACTCATGGCCTTTTCTGAAAGGATGCAGTGATGTAGCTGTGCAAGTTTTGCTAAACCAGCTACAAAGAGAAGTCTTGGTAGCAACCTGCAAAACCTGTAATGTATCTGCACCTGCACAAGTAATTTTTGAGTGCCTGCACCAGTGAATCCTGGTTTCCTGAAGATTTGTGCCCTGGATGACTGACTTCCAAGCAAAATCACCAAGTGAAGTTTTTCCCATAATAGCAGCACCTACAAGATGTCCTTCCCACCTGATTCTCTAATGATCCATGAGTTTGCAGCCTTTACTTTACTAGCTATGCTTACAGGTGCTTTGTTTTTCTACCCCGGTTTTTCTGCCTGTATCACAAAGGTGGCATGAACTGCTGTTCAGCATTTTGCCTTTTGTCTTATTTGACTGAAAACAGATGTAAATATTATTAGCAAGAAGAGGAAGGATAGGAAAATCCATCAGGTGCCATGGTTCTGCAAGTCTCCACAGAAAATCAATCAGAAAATAAGGAATTTAGCTCCAGCCAGCACCGGAGAAAGACAGGAAGACACAGCTGTCATTAGACAGAATGAAAATGCTCTGATGGTACAAAATAACAACTGTTTCACTCTGTGCAGGTTTTTTCCTAGGCAGCACAGAATATACAAACCTTTTCCTCTGGAATCCAGCACTGAATTGATTTTTTGCTCAGCTTGCATACGCTCTTGCTGTGCATTGGAATCACCTATGTCTTTATCTGATTTTCATGTCAAAAAGCAAGGATAGATAGGTAAATTTGCAAAATCTGCTTTTTATTTCCCTGTTTAGAGAAAATAAGTTCTGTTGAGGGGGCATGGAGAGAAGGGCTGACAACTTTGTGGAGACACACAAAAGCCTCCTTTGGCTGCATTCCCAGTAGAAAAACATTCACTGTCATGATATTAATTGTGTCACACACATCCACACTTTTTGTGCTTTTGCAGGAGTTAATACTGGCTGTTGCAGATCCAGCTCTAGTGGAACAAGCCTCCCTACTCTGCAGGGTTAATGTCTGCAGACAAGTGCACAATCATTTGTTTCTGCTCAGCTGCAGGGACAATGCAGACACAGTTATGTGCAAACAACTCCTCGCCTTGTAGGCAGCAAGTCACATGCCTGACATTAAGTGTAAATCATGTGCAATCTCATCTCTGGCCCTTGTCCAAATCCCTGCCTACCCTCCCATTTCTGAATGTACAGCTTTAGGGGGCACAGAACATCTCAAGTGAAACTATCCTTGGTCTTCCTGGCGTAACAGACCATAGTTCCTTTGGTCTTTATAGTCCCACTGGTGGGAACAGCCATGTGAATCCCAGACTACACACAGAAGGAAGTGCACTTAAACATTTTACTACATTGCTACACCATCTTTACTTCTAACAACAGTTCAGAGACTTCCTATAAAGCCTTGGCAGAGCCTGGCCCCCATGGCCTGGTAGTTGTGGGTAGCAGGTGGCCTGAATTGCTCTCCTGAACTCAGGGTGCCCTGTTATTCCATCTGTCACTGACACCATAAAGTATGTCCACACATATATTACACCTGCCATGCAGGGTGAGCTGCCCAGCTGGGGCTGGTGCCTGCTTGTGGGCTCCTCCAGCCCTCTCTTCTCTGTCCCCTGGATCTTTGAGCAGAGCTGAGCACAGGGCTCAGCTGAACCAGAGGAAGCAGCAGCTGAACAGCAATCAGGAACAGTTCAGTGCCATTCCAGCCCACCCCACTCCACCAAGTTCTAACCCCAAGATCTCCTAAAGCCTTTGACCTTTGGCTAAAAGGCTCTGGAGCCTGGGGGTAGAGGTTTTCTGGTGTGATCAACAGGGCCAGGTTTAGTCTGTGACATGAACACAGCCAGAGCAACCAGGTGGGTGAAGTCTTTGAAGTTATATATTATAATGAAGTTATAACTAAATATCCACAATTTTCGCTATTTAGACACATTCTAGGAGGTTGCTGAGAGCTAGCTTTGGAATGTTCTATGCTTGACAGCTCAAGTGCTGTTTGTGCACAGCCCACATAATGCCAAGGGCCAGCACAGCACTTCACCTGGGAAGAATTCCCTACAGGCTCCTGTGGAAGCAGAGGTTGCTTGTACCCATGGCTCAGCAGAGCATGAGGGCAGCTGAGTACCATCCCCTCACTTGACAGGCTCTGAGATGTGGATACTCACTAATTTAAATATTCTAGCTAGAGGTTGTAGCACTTCAGATATGCTTTTTAACTTCAAAAAATGCACACCTGACAGCACAAATTAGTCACAGCTAAGGAAAGCCTAAGAAAATGCATTAAAATTAGAGCAAAGACTTGGCTCCCAGGAGAGACTACTGTTTTCATTAGCTGCAAAGTACAGATAAGATTTTATAGCTGTTTCCTATTTACATTTTGAAAGCCAGAGTTGCTGGATATTCCCTTCAACTAGGAGCTCTTGAGTTGTTTTCCATTATTTCTGCACTAATCACTTCTGCTCTGGAAAATTCACTTCAAATCCATGTCTACTTCTAGTGCAGGGAATCTTCAAGGATCCAAAAGAATTCTTTTTGCATCCATCTATTTTTGTATCACTAAAACATTTTCCTGCTGTTGGGGCCTGCAACAAAGTCCTTGCTGTGAAATTCTTACCATCCAAGGTACAATAGAGAAGGAAAACTGGAGGGAAATATCCCTTTTGCAGGTTTTTGGGAGCCCTTGTGAGCCAAGCCAAACCACAGATGCACAAATGCCAGATGTGACCACCTCTCACCACTCATGCTGCCCTGCTGCAGCTGGAGCAGGATATTTTGCCAGGAAGGAAATCACCTCCTCACCCCTGGTGGGATTTCACCTGGTATGCAGATGGCTCTGGTGTGATGAGAAAGCCCCACCACTTCCTAAGCAATTCCTCATCCCCCTCCTGTACCAGCAGCAGCTGCTGCCTCACTGCTGAGGCTGCCCACGTTTTACAGGGAGCAGGAGGCTGCTGGACAACTCTCTCAGCCCTGCCCAGGCAGCAGGATCTGGGGGATGAGCAAGGATCTGGCTGCAATAAGGAGATCATAGGGCCTATGGTTTATGGTCCAGCTCTAGCACCCTGCCAAGAAAGGATTTTGCTGAGTTGTGTTCAGGACCACTAATTAGACTCGTTCCAGATGTTGCCCAGAGAGGGACGGTGAAAGAGGAAAGGAGGTGGTGGATTTGGTATTTTTATAAAAGGGAGAAGTTTGTTTTCTGACAGCTGGATTGCATTTAAACAGCTTGGCAAAACCTTACCTTAGCTTCAAAAAACACATTTTACTACAAAGTGATTTCTGCTAAAAAGAAAAGAAAAAAAAAAAAAACCACTGAGGAAATAGGTTTGGTTTTATACAAATATTTCAAATTACCATTTTAGCAGAGAAAGTGAGAAAAAAGGCCAGCTCAAAATTTCACATTGTCTTTCCCATGAATAATCCATCACTGTCTATCACATGCCATGCAGTTGGGTGGGAAGGGAGGAGATGAGCTCCTGCTGGACCAGGACATGAGAGTTCAGACTCAGAAGGAAGTTCTTTGGTGTTATGTTATATGGAGGCAATACTTAGCCAGCAGTGATGTCCCAAGAGCACAGAAAACCACAGGATTTTCATAACAAAGACCAAATTGTAGTTGTGAAGGAATAATTGGTTTAAAGGGCAGATAAATTGAAGTTTGGCCATTTACCTGAAGCCTCAAATCAACACGTGAATCAGGTGGGGAGAAAGGAATGGATCCCAGCATGAAGCAAGCAGACAGTGCCAAACCCAGGTCTATGAAGATAAATAATCACAGAGGCAGAACATGAATATTAATTTAGTAATGAATATTAATTTGTGTACATGTGCTTTTTAGGGGCTCGTGATAAATCCTGTTTGAGATGCATTTACCAGAGTCCTGTGCAGTGCTGGGGAATTTGCTCCTGAAACACAGGGCTGAAATCAGAAACACTGTGTTCACACATATGAGAACCTTCAGAGACAGACAGACAGACAGACAGATAATTAGTTTTGCACTTTGGAGAGATGTCAAGCATGGTCTGTAATAGCTTTAAATTGCTTAAATTTTACAGTGGACTGAAAATAAGAGGTGAGGGAAATGGGCTGGTCAAGGATGAATGACTCTGGAGCAAAGAGTTTGAGTAAGGTAACTGAAAGTAAGGATTTGAGTAAAAGTTCCTGCGAAGACACTGGATCAGGACAAGAGGTCAGGACCTGGGAGATTCTGAGATTTACATTGCAGCTGAGATGGCAGTCTCCTACTTGTTGCTGAAAGCATGGGGGCTCATTCCTGGTGGCAAATGTGTTTCTTTGTGCCCCCCATGAACAATTTCCTGCTGGTAGCATCCTGCATCACCTCTCACGTGGCTTTCGGACAAGATGCAGCACTTGGCGCTTCTGGTTGTGAACTGCCACAGACTGCAGGAGCACCTTGTATGGACTGTGCTGAGGCACCTGCCAGAACACCTGTCCCCACCTCCATCCTTCTCCAGGCAGCACCACATCTTGCATTTTGTGTGTGGGCCTTTGGCACATGGCCTGTCCCTACTTCCTGCACTGTGGAGGGAGGTGATTTTTTCCTCTCCTTGGGTCCCTTCTCTTCCTCCCTCTGCATGGGCGTTGCTGCCCGTTCACAGCAGCAGCGCTGGATACCAGCACTGTGAGTAAAAGCTGGGAGGCTACCAGCAGAGGAAATGCTTTGAAAATGAGATCTCCTACTTCTGTTCAGAGGAACAGGCTATTTTAGGAGCAGATTGTGTTGGAGATATGGGCTGAGATGGGATAACTGCAGCTGCTGAGGGAAGTGCTGCTCTATCCAGAGCTTCCCAGTAAGCAAGGCTATAGACATCACATAAAGAAACCTTCCAGTCCATCAGTTCATCTCCTCTCTCTTTGGCTTGGTCTCTGGACTCAGACATGTGGTTTTCCCAACCACAGATACCATTGCCACTGGTGTACAGCAATGTAAGAGACCAAGCCCACTATTTGCACCTTCCCAAAAGAATAGAATTTCCACACAGGTTTCAAATTACAGCACAAGGAAAGAGTTATCTGGCTGTCAGTCTTAGGGCAGCACAAAGGAGCATGGTAACACAAAATTTCAGCAGTCCTGGTTACGTTTAACAACATTATTAAGAAAAATTCAGTCCTGAGCAACTCTGAAGGAAATAACACCCCATTGTCTGCCTGAGATTCCCTGATTCCCTCTCCAACTGCAGCTCCCCAGCCATTTAAATTACATCTGATAATTAAACATGCTGTGAAAGCAGCTTCAGTGCTTGTCAAAGCTCTGCTGAGTTTCACCAGAGATGCTTCAGCTGAAGCCTTCAGTTCTTAAATTTCTGGTATGTTGTCTGTTGGGACTGGCAGGGCACGTATGTTTGTCATCAGCTGTATCTCAGTACACAGGTCTTGCCTGCTGAGGCAGTGGTCTCCAGCCTGCAGCCCCCAAAGGCAATCCCAGTAGCCTGAGCTGCTGCATGATTCTCCAAGCTAAATCTACGAGCAGGAGGAGCTGCAAGCCAGGCTGCAGAGCCCTGCAGACCTTTGTCCATCATTGTGCTGAACGGTCGCTTGGAGAATTACCTGCAGATTTACTGCCCTTCACTGTAACTTGAGACGAACGTTGCTGTCTCTATTCTCACAGAGATTTACAGCTCATTCTGCCTAGAAATGGGGCTTTTTTTCTTTTTTAATTGAGTGATCTGTCTTTTGGGGAAATATTTTATTTTGTGCTGCATGTTTCAAGGTCTTTCACTGTGTCACTTCCACTTTATTTAGCCACCCTGTCACACCAGCCTTGTGCACTCTCTGCTCCCCTATCCATGGCAACACTCATGGCTTGTACATTTCTTTTTCCTTTATGCAGCTCCGTGATTCTTCCCAAGCTGACTCTAGAGACTGGAATGTGGCCCTAAATTAGGACTTATCTACATGGGAGTCCATTCCAGAGATTTTGGGATAACTCCTCTCTGTGGAAAGCCTTGCTGTGGCATACATGTGCACAGCTGGGAGTTATACCACGGAGCTGTCACAGTTCAGTGTGCCTTTGTGCCACGATAAATTAGGATAAGCACTGACTCAGGAAAAGTCCTTGGCTATTACTGGAAAAAGGTCAGTTGAGAATTGCGTTCGCTGTGTGGCCACATCCAAAAAGCAAACATAGATGAATCTATATAAAGGATGGGATGAAGGGTTATATAATTCAGTTACACAATGTATGTGATTGCTGTCATCAGAAGACGGTCTTCAGTGCTTGTTAGTCTGTTTCAAAAATAAATAATGGGATTGGGGAGTTCAGGGACAAGCAGTGTTCTCACAGCAATGAACAAAAAACCTAAAGGATTGGAACCATTTATCTGGGAAGGAAGGATAAGATGTAATAAATCAAACTATGAACAGTCTAGGACACATGGATTAAGAGTGCCTGTTTTCCCTTTCATATAATAAAAGAGCAAAGTGTCATTCATATAGATGAGAAATAGCAAATTACAATTTTACAGCACGACTTGCTCGACATAGTTACAAATGAGAGAGCACTCGAAACCCAAAACATGAGAAATCTTGGTGTGGTAACAGGAACATATACAGTTACAACACTGAAAACTAAAAATTTAACCCCCAAAACCCAGAAGGGAGACAAATACTTTGGTATCTATTTTATATAGGGAATTATATTACACCATCAGGAAAAAAGAGGTATCAGGGCTTGTTTCCACCCTCTACTGATGTCTCCATTACTAAACACTCTCAGAAACAAGTGATCCCACCAAATGTCCATGGATCCAACAGTACAGGGATGTCTGTGTTCCCAAGGAACAATAACAGTACTGAGGGCAAAGGAGCTGCCTCTCATGTCCAGAAATGTGTAACATCTGCCTATTGTGCCCTTGCTGATGCTTGACATGGCCATGCACACTAGAGCCACTGTTCAGAAACAACTTCCAAAGATACTAGTTCAGCCAGTGAAAAATATTAGGTCTGAAAAAGCTTGGATTTGGTGAACTTTCAGCAGAACTGAATTCCAGCTCTGGTTGCCCTAGAAACGCTGGGATGCTGAAGACACCTCATCTCAGGGCAGCTTTGTGCAAAGGGTTTGCTCAGCACCGAGGTTCCTCTCAGCCTCTGCAGCACTTTCTGGGACATCGACTTCAGTTTGACTCAGCAACTGCAGGGTGGGTCAGATTGCTCCTCTCTGGAATTAGTACTGGTTCATATCCAGCCCAGACTTTTTGAGCTGAGTTTTCTTAGTTCCAATACACATCTGTGCCATATGGCAGCTGTACCTGACTTTGGATTCCTCATTCCCCAAAGTGGGTGTCTCTTATTTGCCCTGACAAAGCAGCAGAGGGAGCTCAGGCAGTTCAAACCCATCCCAAAAGAAAGTGAACAGTGAATATACGTCTGGGCACTGTATCACAGTCTGCTACCAAGCACACAGATGTTCTCCAGTTGCACTGTGAGATGGAGCCAGACTGACTCTGCTCAGTTCCATTACTATTTTTCCTCTGATCTTCCCAGCCCCCTGACCTCTGTGCTACATGAAGCTGAGAAAGTGCAGCATTCATAGATTTCATTAGGAGTTATTTGTGCTCAGTGCCTCTTGGACCAGGACCCTCTTTTATCCTGCTCTAGAAGAAATTTTGTGGCCAAGGTTTTACAAGGCTTCCTAAGGTTTCACAAAATTCTAATGAAAAATTTATGCAGCCAGAATCTAAATCCTTAGCTAATGGGACATTATAGGAGTTAATCACAGAACCACTTCAGTTAAAAAAGACCCTTAAGATAAATGAGTTCAACCATTAACCCAGCATTGCCAACTCCACCACCAAACCATGTCCCCAGGTGCCATGCCTACATGTTTTTTAAATACCTCCAGGGATGGTGACTCTACCACTCCTTTGGATAGCCTGTTCAAATGCTTGACAACTCTCTTGGTGAAGACATTTTTCTTAATATTGAATTTAAACCTTCCCTGGTGCAACTTGAGGCCACTTCCTCTTGTTCTGTCACTTGTTACTTGGGAAATGTGGCTGACCCCCACCTGGTTACAACCTCCTTTCAGGTTATTTTGGAGAGCAGTAAGGTCTTCCCTGAGCCTCCTTTTCCCCCAGGCTGAGCTCCCCCAGCTGTCTCAGCTGCTCCTCATCAGACCTGTATCCAGAACCTTCCCCAGCTCTGTTGCCCTTCTCTGGACATGTTCTAGCACCTCTATGACTTTCTGTAGAAAGCATCAAGTACCTCAGCCTTTTCCTCATGCTTTCTCACTTATGTTTCCCTCAGCATCCAATAAAAGATGGAGATTCTTCTTAGGCATCCTTCTGTTAATGCATTTATCTATAGAAACATTTTTATTGTCTTTTACAGAAGTAGCCATATTATGTTTTAGCTGGGCTTTGGCCCAAATTAGAAATTTTCTCTCTGCATAACCTCACACTGTCCTTGTGGTGCCCTGGAGCTGCCTGCCCCTTCTTCCAAGGGTCATAAACAATTTTTTTTTTTTTTCCTGAGTTCCAGCCAAATTTTTCTGTCCAGACAGGCTCATGTTTCCCCTTCTGTCTTGTCTTTTGGCACATGGGGACAGCCTGCTCCTGTGCCTTTTAGATTTCCTTCCTGAAGAATGTCCAGCCTTCCTGGACTCCTTTGCTCTTCAGGACAAAGGAGACACTGCCTGGTCCCTCCCAAGGCACTGTGTCCACCAGGCTCCTCGTTTTGGGCCTTCTGTTCCCCTCAGAAGGGAGTCTCCTATGACAATGACCCATCTTTATTTCCTTATGGAAGCAGCTTTGAAGCACAGCATAGGGTGACTTACCCTTGGCAACACTTCTGACCTGGAGAAACCATTTACCTCAGCAACACCTCCCATCCAGAGGAACCATCACACTCACCATTGTTCAGTTCCACGTGCAGAGCCTCGTACCTGTTCTGCTGGGGCACCTGGGGAGGTGGGGCAGGCATGGAGGAGACCCCTCTGCTGTGCCAGGCTGGGCTTAGTGCCACTGCTCAACCATCCCTTAAGTCACTCACTTCAGCCAGGCGGAGAGAGGACAAGTAATCCTCTGTGTCATCTGTCCTGTCTACCTCTGGGCTTGTCCCAAGGAGGGCAGAGTGTGATTCCAGCAGTCTGTTTCTCTCTCAGACTCCCTGATAATCCTCAAGCTCCTCCCCTCCTCCCAGAGCTCTGTCACTGCCACTGGGGTGTCCCTCTACCCAGGCACACTCCCACAGGGATGTTCACTGGTCAAGCTGGCAAAGTCACATCACCGTGCCACGTGGCCACCTTAATTAATCATGATAATTACTGTTCTCTCTGGAGGGCCTTCTACTTCAGAATTTCCAAAAGGTTTTTCTGCTGGTTTAAATGATGGCCCTGCCCTGTGAGGTACTTGGTACCTGTGACCATGGCGAGTCACTTTAACTTCCACATTGATACAATGAGGTTAATAAGAACATCCTGTTTCACTGGCAGGAGGATTCAAGATTTTGGGATGTTCAGCTTAGAAGAAGCTGTTGATGATATCAGTATCTAAATAAAGAGAATCATGGAGGAAAAAGAGGTAGAGGAAAGCACCAGAGTGAGAAGCTTGTTTGTCCTCCTCATTTGCTGTTAGGCCACCCTGGTGGCACACCAGCCTGAGGCCACCCAGAGGCAAAGTGGAATTGGAGACTGTCTGCAGGCAAGGTTTCCACAGAGGTATTTCTGGTAAATGCATTCAGACCAAGCAGTCATTAGGACTAAACACAAGCTTTGGTTTAGATTTTTGCTTTCTCAACCTATCCAACCCAACATGGGCTTCCCAGTTATGCCCTATGTAACAAGTCCATATGTCAGGATAGCTAAGATTATTTTGTATGAGGTAAAAAACTAGAGATCCAAACAGTAGCCCATATCTACCTCATTTAGTCAAGAAAGTAATAGAATTTTCTCAGTTTCTATTCATTCTTTTACATACATGGGAAGAAGTATCTGTAGACTAAAAATCATGAAACTGTCATCTCTGCTGTGGATTTATTGTCTGGCTAGAGAAAGAGGCAATTACAGTTAAGGGAACAATATGAAAACTAACTGCTTCTGAATATTTCTTTCCAATTTTAATCAATGTTAGATATAACAGTGGAAAAGTCAGTGTTTATATTTAATGTCTAAGTTCATAACTCTGCAAATTATAAAGTTATTTTCAGGTAAAAGCATTGATAGGGAGCACATTCCACATTCAGGATGAATAGCTAAGATCAGATAGATATTCATGCTTGATCTTTCATGCCCTTGAATATGCAGGGAATGAAAACAGCATCACACTACTTCTCCAACTAGGTGGAAATAACACAGCCCTAATGTTGAATCAATTCACAGAATAAACTCTGTGAATAGCTGCTGAGGAAATCAATATGAGGAAACAGTGAACGGAACATCTATTCTGCAAATGGTCAGAAAAAGAAAAAATAGATTATGGCTGTCCTGGTTTTGGTACCCCTGGAAAATCTGGGCCTAAAACCCCCATCTATATTAACAAACTGATTAAGAACCAAGTGGGGAGATGGTGAAAAAAAGCAAAAATTGAAAATAAAATAAAATAAAATTGAAAGAAAATAAATTGAAATAAAAGAAGAAGGATGATGGAGGAAAGCTGGGCAGTTACAGATAAGCAGTAGAAGTAGAGATCAGGGAAGGAGTTGTTCAAAAGAAGAGGATTCAAGGCAGCAGGTGGAGAATAAATTCAACATTTTTCTTTCTGATACAATATGGGAGTGCCAGCAGGAAGTACCCAGTAAGAGAAAAAATTGTGAGATGAAGAGGACGAGACCTCTGAGAAAGTGGAAGGAGGAAAGTGCCAGAAATAGAACCAAATGTGACTGACCACTAGATTTTATGTTCTATATAGCACAACCCTTAAATTTCACCTGCTGCCCTCTCCCTTTTTGACAAATGTAAGATTTCCCTGAGGTGATGCAGTCTTAAAGACCCAAAGAGCTGGAAAAATACCTTGGATAGCTGTGATCTTGTCTGTGACAGAGGAAGGATTCCAGGGACAGCATGACTGAAAGAGGAGGACAGGATGAAGATGGTTGAAAGGAGTGAGAGTATTCAGAGGTAATGGAAGGGGAGGGTCAGAAAAGAGAAGAATGTCACAGATGAGTCAAAAACCCAGAGTGTAAATAAAGGTTTGTGCTGGTGAGAGGAGAGGAGCAATGAGGCTGAGAAGGAGAGAAGGAATAGATGATTGTTCTAACGTGAATTAAGATGAGGTCAGAAAGACTGTGCATTGATGCTTACACAGCAACCAGTTTGTCCAGGCTTGAAGCAGATAATTGATACCATCCTTTGGGAGCTGCAGTTCATCAAAGCCCTTTAGTGCAACCCCAGAAACCACCAGTCTCTCCTTGCCCTTAATTTGTTTTAATGGAACACTTTTCCTGCCTCTTGCTGTGTTTTTTAGCAACTCCTTGCAACCTTTCTTTATCCTAAGCACTTGAAGCAAGTGATAAGCTGCTGGTAACCTTGTTTGTAATTTGCAGTTCATTAGAAGTTCAGCCTGCAAGGGCAGCATTTGTGTGCAGGGTGAATTGTTGAGCAGATTGTTTGGTCTGAGCTTTGTCTCTGCCAACCACTTATAGGTGCTTATCCTGATCAGTCAGCAGTCACTGGGCTTTCCTGCTCTGCAGCTCTGGTGTCAGTGGTGATAACCATTAAAAACGGGGGAAAACCCCAAGTATTACCTGCACAAGCCCCACAAAGTTCAACACAACGTCACTGAGAAAAACAAGGGGCAGCATAAGATGAGCAATAAGGTCAAGAGATTTATATATGAAAACACAGAGAAGCCCATCTCCACTGGGCACAATGCCCCAATCATATATACAGTGTCCTGATTGTATATATATATATTATCATATATACAGTGCCCTCATTGTATATACACTGTATCATATATATGGTGCCCCGATCACATACACAGTGGCTTAGTTATATCCAGACAGAAATCTAACACCCTTCTCAGCCGTTCTGGTTGCCACTGTTACTCCCCAAACATCTTAAAGCACTGAGAAAAGGTGCCAGAAGGAACAGAGGCAGCTCCCTCACATCCTGAAAGAGACGCCGGATTGGAGCCTGTCGCATGGGAAATGTGTCCTCCAGCACAGAATTTCTAGAAAAGCTGTGGCTCAGCAGGACGACTCCTTATCCGTAATCTGTGCAACAGATGAACCAAGCAAAGCATCTCCTATATTGTCAGCTGTTGCTTTAGTCTTGTATCTCCAGTTTGCTCTTTTTTCTTTAATCTGCTGGATGGAGGTAATGAATATTTAAGTACTCGGTGTAAACCCGTCTGTGCTGGCAGAGGGGCTGGAGCTGCTCAGAGCTGCAGAGCTGAGGATCATTGTAATCTGCTCGATGGGTGGTTCTGCCTGTGGCCAAATGGATTCCATATGTGAGATCATCTGTCATGCAGAAGGCACCATCATTAATTCCCTTTCTAGTAAGTCCTTCTGCTCTCCTAAGTGAAATATAATGTCACCTACCCCAACATGTTGATTTGCCGTGATGGTGCCATTATGAAATGAGCTCTTTGGTGACTTTTAAAATTCAAGTGCTCCTAGTCATTTTTTTCTAGACTTCAGGTAGAGAATGTTGCTATTTTATTAATTTTATTTTTGATGCAGTTTGAAGCCTCTGCATGGAGATCATTGCAGTGTCCAGATATCTTTAAAAAACAACATGTTGGGTGAGGAGAGTAGGCTGGATTAAAGATATGCCATACCTGTGCTTTTAGTTTTAGGCTTTCATTATTACCAAAGAGCAAGAAGCTGATATTCTGCAGATCTTTGTAACATGCTGGACAGTACATAGAAGCAAACATTTTCATTTTCATTTCTCTTTTTGGAAGGAGGGCGAGTTCTCCTGCCCAGAGCTGCTCAGACAATTGTACATGAGAGTGGGCAAGGTGGCTGTGGAAAGGGAGATTGGAAACTGCTCTTCATGTTCCCTGGGAGTGGGTCTGGTGTAATGAGTTTAAACTGAAACCAAAGGGTTAAGTTAGAGATGGCAGAACCTTGTTTGCTAAAGAGGACAGTGGATATGTGTCTGGGAAGACTGAAACCTCTGGCACTGGCAGTTTTTCCAATCTGTCTCTCATCTCTCAGGGATTAATTGGGGGTTACTTTGCCTAGATATTTTAACAGACAGGTCTTCAACTCTGCTTCCCACTGTTATTTAGCTGCAGATGTTCAGATTCTGATTTTCCAAAGTTGTTATTAGGTATAATTAACACCAACATCCTTAATCCATAAGCTTCTTTTATATTGGACTCAGTCCTATTCTATTTACAAAATAAAAACTTCATGTGAGGATCACCTGTTCAAAAAGCAATCAGCAATCCCAGCTCTTAGGCTCTCCCTGTGAGGAAGAGAAATACTTGTAAAATATGGAAAGCAAGGAATGTTACTAGGACGTGTAGCTGTTTCTCTAGCAGCAGCACAACCTAGCTCTCACAAGCTCTCCAAATTTATAGTGCTGAATTAATTAATTATTTATATGTGTATCTAAACTCAAGTGTTCAGGAAAGTGATTAACATTACTCAGAACTAGAAGTTTATGGATCACTGTCTGTAATCAGGTTGTGGTAGTTGAAGATCCCCATTTCCTGTGGTTGACAATGGATAATTCACATAGGATGTGCAGCATAACTGAGTTAAGGTTATGGGAGCAAACACACCTTCTGGAATTTGCCCAGCTGAGTAAGATGGTTTGGTAAAGATGAAATGGCATAATTCAGGGGTATTTTTAAGCCCTTGCACTAAACAAACACCATGGTCATGCATTCTGAAGAACAACAATGTGATAGGAGTAGTCGGTTCACTCTAGAATCTGGTTAAATAGATTGGAAGTGCATTGCAGTGTTTGGGAGGTTTCAGTTCTAAAGCTATTTCAAGAAACCCATGAGGATTTCACTAAAAATCTGCAGCTGCAGTATGTGCAGGCAAACAGGATGCTGTTCTATCACCAAAGGAATAACAAACAATTCCAGAAGAGGGGATAATTTAGTTAAATATAGCACTTGAAATAATATACCAAGAATTCATATCTTTTGTGATCATTGTACCTTTTTTATGCAATGGATAGGAGGAAAATCCTCAATCTTTTAATGACTGCAAATGGTGTTCCCATAACAGAAACAATACTTTGGAAATAATAGACCAAAGGATGGAATGGTAAGCACAGGCTGATGGAAGTGAGCTGAAAGGAAAGTAGCACCTGAATGTCTGAGATCATTGCTTTGTCTGCTTCCCAGGCCAGGTCCTTGAGGTCTGTGCTGGTTTTACCTGGGACAATTTTCTTCATAATAACAATTATGGGGCTGTGTTTTGGATTTGTGATGAAAACAGTGTTGACAATTCAGGGATGTTTTCATTATTGCTGAGCAGAGCTTTTGCAGAGTCAAGGCCTTTTCTGCTCCTTTCCTCACCCCACCATTGAGTGGGCTGGGAGTGCACAGAGCTGGGAGGGGACACAGGTGGGACAGCTGGCCCTGAGTGACCCAAGGGACATCCCATACTATAGGACATCATTCTCAGCAAGCTGGGAGAAACAGGAGCAGGGGGACATTCAGAGCAGTAGTGTTTAACTTCCCAAGTCACTGTTATATGTGCTGGAGCCCAGCTTTCCTGGGCATGGCCAAGCACCTGCCTGTGGGAAGTGGGGAATTAATTCCTTTTTTTTTTTTTTTTTGCTTTGCTTGCATGCACAGCTTTTGCTTCCCCTATTAAACTGTCTCTGTCTCAACACACAAGTTTTCTCACTTTTCCAATTCTCTCCCCCATCCCACCAGGGAGGAGTGAGTGAGAGGTTGTGTAGGGCTGAGTTGCTGGCTGGGATTAAACCATGACAAGGTTTTAAATGCACAGCAACACTGAGAAAAATGTGCAATACTCTGACCACTGTGATGGTGCTGATGGTCAGTGCATTCCCTGATTTTGTGCAGCCCAAGAACCAGTTTCCTCTAAGACTCCTTCTCTGCTATCAGCCAAAGCAGATGCTTTGGGAAGAGAGTAAAAAGCAGACTCCCATTTTGAAATCATGTGCAGTTCAGGGACTTCCTGAAGAGGTGGACTTGGTATATTAATAATCCTCAGTCTCTCTCTTCCTCGAAGAGCCTGCTTGAAGGGGTGCTTTTAAAGCCACATCAGTTTTTATTTCCCACACCACACTCTGTCAGGAAGTTCCAAAGCTTAACTACAGGCATGAAGACTCATTTCCTTCTGTTTCCTTTGAGCTCCTCCTCTCCCACTTAAAATCACTGCTTCCTTCTTCTTTGATTGGAGAGTGCAATGAAAAATCAATCTCTTCACCTTCTCCACGATGTCCATGATGTTATAGATTTATCCTGGTCGTCTCTTAAATTGAAGAGATAACTTATTCAGCTTTCCTTTACATTGAGTTGTTGTGTACTTCTTATTAGCCTTTTAAACCTCTGAATCCTTTTTCATCTATGGTTGCCTTTTCAAGCAAGAGGACCAGAGCTGCACACAGGATTCAAGCTAGAAGAGACATAGATTTATGTATTTATATAATACTACTAATAATTTATGATATAATTTTTAAAAATTAATTTATTTAGCAACATTTTCTGTTTTGAGCTCTGTCTCATTTCCTGGCAATTCCCAAAATTTTATTTGCTTTATTGACTGCTACAATATGCTTAGCTGATATTTTCATGGAACTATCTGTTACAGCCCCAGCTATTCCCTCTTGGCCAGCTCAGGGATGTGTGTGAGCTGAGGGCTGCTTTTCCCCTCGGGCATCATTTCTCTGTCCCATCACTGAGATTCTGCAATTCTTCTCAATTTTTAATCATCTTTATTACCTAGAGGACTTTTGTATCATGACTAAACCTTGTCACTTCACTGTTTACACCTTTCCAGTTCATGAATGAGTTTCTAAGCAAAGAGCACATACCTCCAGGGGACACCACTGCTGCTCAGCCTCTACCACAAGACCTGACCATGAGCTCCCACTCTCTGTTTCCTGTTTTTTTAATTCATTCCTTTTTTATTCATCCAGGGACCTTTCCATTTACTCCTTGACTTTCCTTAAAAGCCTTTGGTGAGAGATGCTGTCTGCAGCTCTCAGGAAATACAAGATGGTTATATCAACAGGATATCCTTTATCCAAAGGCTTGTTGACACCTCCAGAGAACTCCAGGGACTATGGCAGGACTTCCCTTTACAAAAGCCATTCCAACTTCCACAGCACATCACAATTACCTCTGCATCCAATAATTCCTTTTTTTTTGCTGCTTCCTACAAAAGCAGCAGCACAACACCAACTCTGTGCTGTTGAAGAGCTGACAGCTCATGTCAAGCTGAAGGGCTGGGACTAATGTGCTCCCACTGGATCTGTATTTTCCAGACTGTGACTTCCAGGTGCCGGAAGCACAGGAGTTGGGATATTTTTCCAGAGTTTCCTCTTAGTCTTTACTGTTGGTTTTGGTCAGGTATAGGAGTGAGTGCACGACACTCAAAGAGCAGCATGGTTTCCCCATGTCAGGATTCCTCTACCTACCCCAAAATCTTATATGCAAAATTCCCTGCTGTAGTCAGTCCTTTCCACACTGTCAGAACTGAAAGATGAGCACTCAATTCCCTTCCTTGCACCTCCAAGGGGCAGGAAATGCCTCTTTCTCACCATGTCCCCGAAAAACCTGTGGGTGGGGAGTCCTGCAACCGAGAGCAGAAAACACCAGACAAGTTGGTTGCTGGCAGCTGCTGGTTGCAGTCAGTCCCCAGGGAATGAGATTATTTAGAGTGTGCTGTGAATGAGTCTGTGCAGTGAATCAGGAGCACGGTCACAGCTCCCAGACAGACAAACCTCTCCCTCCCTTTTCAGAGGGAAATGCATGTAGGTGACAGTCTGGTTTCATCAAATAAGCCAACATGAATTATTTCCTGATCACAGCCATGATGATTTTTGGCTTTGAGGGTACATATTCATCAATCAATTTATCTGCACTGATTGCTTGGCTAAACCATCTTAGCAGTCTCATATTGTCCTCCTTCTTGGGGTGGTGTGGTTATGACTTCTTTAAATTTTGGAAAATATTGAAAGCAAAATAAATGATGGAGAAAGAGCAGCTGCTAAACAGCTCAGAAAGGTCATTTCCTCAAAAATAAACCAGAGAAAGGCAAACAAGCATGCTCCCTTCCCATGAGGAGTACCTCTCATTCCTCTAAGTTTGAACAACTTTTGAATGAAGGGAAATACCAGCACTTTTGAGATTTGCATTGACTGAAGAGATCTTTCTGGACCCCTGAGCTGCCCAAGGAATGTATTGCTTTGAGTCTTTTCCCAAACCCCATTCCTATATATTGCACTGAGCTCCCATCACAAAACTGACCTGCCTGGGAAGCTTGAAGAGGTGTAAAGATTTTAGCAGACACTAGCAGGAACCAGCTGCCACACTGCAGAGTGACTCATGCTACAGAGCTCTCCTGGCAGGAACACAGATGTGCAGGAAGCAAACCTTGGTCAGGCTGAGTAATCCAGGTGAGCACAAACACAGCACCTGAAGGCATGTACGTGCTGGGTGTGATGCACAGGGCTGTGCAACCCCTGTGACCCTGGAGAAATGACCCCAGGGGTCTGAGTTATGGCTGCCCAGTCCTGTGACTGTGAACCACTGTCTGCTGTCATGAAGAGCTTCCACCTGCCTGCACCAAGGCAATCACATCCTCCTTGCCTGCCATTCCTTCTTTCTTTCTCCCAGCCCCAGGGTGCTCTGATTACCAATTCAATAATCCTCTGGTTTGTCCCAAAGGTTTTGGTTCCCAGGGCAGATATGGGAGACTGAGGGGGATATGGAATATGGTGGCTGGCAAACCTCAGGACTCACTTTGTTGTTTATCTCATTCCCTCAAGAAGGGCAGAAGCAGCCTTAATACCATCTGATTTACCATCTCCTGAAGAAGAAAAGAGACTGCATTTGTTGAAACAAATTTTTTTTGAAAGAAATTTCAATACCTTACTTCTCACACTGGAGCTGAAGGGCAGCTGCTACAGGATACGCAGCTCCATAGGGGTCTGGGTAACTGTGATTTTATTAAACACTGGAGCCAACCTCCTTTTATGTCCTGCCAAGAAGGATGTCCGGCTCTGTGATGCTGTCCCTGACCCCAACATGCATCCCACAACTTCCCTTTCACCTCACTGCTGTGTCCCTGACCCACACTGTGCCAGTCCAGGGAGATAAACCAGCACAGAGCCCTCCAGGTTTTGTGCCACAGAAGGTTTTTTGCTGGTGCAGTTCCCAGCACCAGCATGCAGCAGGATCAACACATAGGACTTAGTGGAAATATGCAGCCTGATGAGCCTGACCATCCTTCCCAACAACACCTACCTGCTAATTAGGATCACAAATATGATTAAATCTCACTCTCAGCCTCTTAATACCCCTGTGCCATGCAGAGAACAGCAGTGGATGCCAGGGAAGAAGCAAAGGGCTGTAAAGGGAAGGAACATGCACTCATGAACGACTGTAAGAATTAATTTCCACCATAAAATATGGCTCATAATATGAAATGTCTGTGAACCATCTCACAACCTTGTCCTCTAGCAGTTAATTTTAAAAGTATTAGTTATGGCTTGACATCACCTGAAAGCAGGCAAATGCCTCATTGCACAGCCTGACAGGCAGGGCTGCAACCAGGGGAACCTGCAATCCCATTAAGGTGTGGGGGCACGAGGACCACCATGGAGAAAAGAGAAAATGAAGGGCACCAGGCAAAGCTCCTGATGGCAACGAGTACCAGCGTGTGGCTTAGTCACGGGCACAGTGCAGTCGTTTGCTAGACAGGAAGGAGGGAGAACCTGCTATGTCTGGAAGCGAAGGGACAGGGCAATATCTGCTTGAAAGGTTTCTGCAAGCTTTTCCTATTGCTTCTACCCATGGAGACAAGTGGAGAAAGGGCAGTTTTAGGGAGGAATCTGAAGAAGAAGGGTCTGCAGTGCTCTCCTGGCTCCCAGCAACGCCTTGTGCTGCTGCAGGCGTTGATGCAGAAAGCAAAGCGTGCCAAATCAGTGCACAAACTAGGGGGTGACAGGGACACATCTGCTGCCTGAAAAACTGACCTGGAGGAACAGGGAGGGATGTGAGCAGCTGGATGTGTGAGCACGTTTCATATCGATTAGTGAACGGGCTCCTGGAACCGTCACAGCTGCAGCACAAATTACTGAGAGGCACTTCAATGAAGAGAAAACCCAGAAACAAAAAGACCTTTGGAAATACCATCAGAAGATGGTTATTTCTAAATCACTGCCGAAAACAAATCATATTGTTTGCATAAATTACCTTGGCCTGAAGCAGAAAGTTCAGAAGCTGCCAAGGGTAAAGCCAGACACAGGTGTGAGCTCACAAGAGCTTGCCAGTCCCATGGAGTTAAGCTGATCCCATCACAGACAGGAAAGAGCCAAAGAAAAGCCAGGGTGTGGGAAGAAGGTGCACCAGGTGACCTGCTTCCCTTGGGCATGGTGCTGAGCCAGGGTCTTTGTGTGGTGACAAGAAACACCTCCAGGGGAGCAAACTGGCCTAATCTTGTGTGTAAGAGACATTGTGAATCCTTTATATGCAGCCTAATGGATCAATGGTGTTATTCTGCTCCAAGCAGTACAGCAGGAGACCACTCAATGCAGAAACACTTTGACATTCAAATCATCCCACAAAATAGGAGGTTTGCAGTCATTTTCAGACATGCCACTAAAATTCCACTCAACCCCCTAACCCGTGTTTAAAGATAAATTATTTGGGTATCTCCTGTTTACCATTAGATTTAGAAATTATCTCTGCTGCACACTTGCATCATCCCCAAGGTGTATGTGCTTTTCATAGTCACCCAGTTCTGGCTCTTAAATAAGCTGTTATGTACTGACATCCTCTAAACTGAACCCAGAAGTGTTTACTGGACTGAAAAAGACATCACCAGATGGCTCCAGTATCAGCCTAGAAGGATTTCTGTTCCTCAACAGGGGCTAAATGTGTCTGAAAAACCAGCAGGCTGCAGAGCGTCTGCATAGTCAAATCACCTCTAAGAGGCTTTGTAATTGCATTCAGTTCTGCTGTGCTGGAAAATGAGGATAATAAGCTCAATGTATTACACTTACACTGAGGCTAGACTCCATATAGAGTGGTAATAAGAAACACAGGCTGAGGTTTTAACTGCAGTTAGTGGGGCTCAGCACTTTGCTTAGTGCAAAAGGAGATGCCAAGTCACCTTAGCTCCCTTGAGAGCTACAGCCATGAGCTCCTAGGTTCCCAAATGTCCCTGGAGATGGAGGATCACCTATTTCAGATAGAATCATAGGCTCACAGAATGGTTTGGATTGATACTCAGTTTTTCAAACAATTAATGTTTTTGTCTTGATTTGCCTCACTTTCATTTCTAGCTTTCATTTTGCACCTCTGGGCTGACAAATTGCAATGAGGAGTTTACTAAGAGTCTTCCATGCTATCTACCAAGAAGTCTTGAAGACATTTTCATGAGCATCTCTGTGCATCAAGTTCTTTTCAACAAAACCTAAAAACCCCCCAGTCTTCTACTATTTTTAGTCTGTTTTTACTGCACTGGGGATGGAGATCTGGGTGGATAAGTCAGTAGGAGATAAGTGGGTGAGTAGATATGTGAGTGAATAGATAAGTGAGTGAATAGATAAGTCACTCCAGTGAGTTTCTCTTTAAAGGAGTCCTTTCCCTTCATGCCATAGGCTGGCAAACACTTTCACTGCTATGTCAATTTGAGCAATCCCAACATCTCCTCCTGCTGCCTACTCAGTTGTGTCAGTACAGCATTCCATGGGCTGCCCAATAAATCCTGCAGGGATCGATCTGGGATAATAATAACCTGACCAAACATGACCCTCTTTTTTTCTTAAGCCCTTTTAACCCTCATTGACTCTGCTTAGCTTGGTGCTGTCACTGAAAAATTGCACACCAGGCTGCACCAAGAGCACAGGGGAGTAAATCTGAAATTTGGTTTCAAATTACCTTGGTGAGTCAAACAGCCACATCGTGGTATGGAAATTCAGTCCAGTCTCCTGTTTTCATTTACCACCAGTCTAGGGTCAGAGAATCTGCAGCCCCACAAACTTTCACTCTGGTTGTAGCTCTGTTCCAGGCACAGCCTATTTTTATGTGCCACAAAACCATCAGCAAAACTGGTGCCACCACGGAAGCAGAAGCCCAGTGAGAGATGGTGAAATCCTTCTGCAGCCCCTGGGGAGAGCAAGGCATTTTATACAGACAACATGACACCACAAACACCAGCCTAGGGGTTGTGTGGAATGAACCAACAGGAAACACAAAACCCATGGCTGCACCAGAACATCATTAATGTCCCATCCAACCCAACCCATTTATGAGTCTAAGACCTCACCTCTGGGCAGCACATGGGCTACAAAATGGGCCCCTCCTGTCAGCCTGGCTTTCAAAGATGCTTTCTGGGCCCCCAGCACTGTGGGGAGGAGTGCAGTGTTCACCAAAGCCATCCTCAGCTGGTTTGTCACCCTAAGTGCCCTCTTTGCTTTTGGTTAGGTACATCCAGAGGAATTTTGCAGAAGACTTTTCGGACCAGGCAATGACACTCGGGATATGATTCATCTCACCTCACTTTAGCAGCTCACGAAATGCAGGGCTTGGATACAATTGGCCATCTGGCTACCAGACACCCAGTGCCACATGGGGCTACCCTTGGTCACCCCAGATCTCTATCCAGGACTGGCAGGTGTGACACTGAACACACAGGAGACCTGCACATTCTGCAGTGACAAGCAGCAGAGCTTTTGTCACCTTTGCTGAGGCACCTAATATCATTCAGGACATCCACACCTAAACTAAACTAATGGTCTTGGTGCTCATCAAAGATAGAAGTGGTCCAGTCATTTGCATTAAATACAGGGTGTTGTTCACCCAAACCACGCATGTGGCTTCTTCAGGACACTAATTACACCCTGTATTCCACTGACAGATGCCTCTCACCCTACTGATTGCAAAAGTGACCAGGATGTGAGTTCCCAGGACCCACCCTGTAGATCCACATTTAGTCAGATGGATCCTGGCTCTGGAACAGCCCCTCCAGGGCAGCGGCCCCAGCACCGAGTGTGCCAGAGCTCAGGCAGTGTTTGGACAATGCTTTCAGGCACAAGGTGTGATTTTTGGGGCTGTTCTGTGCAGAGACAGGACTTGGAGTTCAATGATCCTCGTGGATCCCTTCCAGTCCAGGATATTGTGCAATTCCATGATTTTATGATCTCATGTCCAGGAGTTTTCAGGATGTGGTAGCTGCTTAGGCAGCGTTGGCTGGACTGAAACTCCACCAGGATCACTGCCTTAACCAGGAAGAATTTGCTGACTTGATCCTTTGAACTTCTCAGGACAGACTGTCACCAGCTGTGATGGCAACAGAAATGGATGTGTCTTGTAGGGGTCTTCAAAGCACTTGGCAAAGTTCACTACAAAGACAGTGTCTTGTTCTAAATAGTTGATTGAACTGGTTTGCAAGTTACTGTTTCCAGTGAGGCCTTTGCTCCTTGGATGTCAGAGGAGAAGGTCATGTTGTTTTTTCAAGTCTGTTGGTGGCTGTTACCTGACCACTGCCAGTCCAGTGCTCCCAAAATTGTTATGTGAGTCACAAGAGATACTTCACCCTGGAGCTCCAGCAAAGCCTGCAGAGAAAGTCAGCCTGTGTTGCAGGAGCCACTTCTGAGTCAAAACTCAGAGTTCTGTGCAAGTTTGGCAGGTGTGCTCTCTGGGATTTTCACCTCTGCACATCTCCTTCTAGGCTCATTTTCTCATCTGCATGGTGTAAAACACCATGGGATCTCCCAGTGCTCAGAACTGGAATGATCTTTCCATCACAGTTACCTGGAGTTGCATTCCAGCCACCAGCTTGTCACTGGAAAGTTTCATGCCATGCTGCTCTCTGATGCCCCACATTTCCTTCAAGCTTGTGGGATGTTTCTGTACAAGCCAGGCTGTAAGTCCCTGCCCAGCATGGACTATTATTACACTGCCTGCATCATTCATTTACGTGGCTCTTTCGAGACAAATCAAATAACCGGGCACTGCCTCATGCTGCAGCTTAAATTAGAAAGAATAGACCACAAAAACAACTGCAGCGGTAGCAGAAGTGGCTATAAATAAAGCAAAATGTTTCTCTTAGAAACCTTTGTGCCAGAGAGGGAAACTGTAAGAGTGGTCCAGGATATTTTTGTTGCTGCTTTTTAATTTGAAATTTCATCATTGGAAACGCTTGCAGACGTAGAGGGCTGTGCAATGTTTTCGCTGCAGTACGGCAATTGCTAAGATTAGCACAGTAACAGATCTTTTCAGAGTAAATTGCATATAATTAATAGGAAGCAGGAGGAAAAAAGGAATAATTGTATTTAATCCAAATGCAAGTTCAGTTCTCCCAGAAGGTGGAATCAGCACTAAGGCCATGCTGAAGACATGCCTGCTCCTTTCCATTCCATTCAGCTGGGTAGTGGGCAACAATTATGTGCCCTTATTGCAAATTCTCATTTCCAATTTGTTTCAGCAAAGTGCAGGGATGTTCGAGCTGGAATTTCTTTTAGGCCTTTCCTAGCAACGGTGGAGATTATTGGTTTGTGCTTCTGGCTTGTCTCCCATCCAATGTCAAAATAAGTTAAAGCATTAAAACAACATTTTCCTGTGAAAGAGCTATAAAAAATCTGTGCAACACAATTTGCATTTTGGCCAAACCCTTTTGGAGTTCGCGGTTAATAGGGGGCCTAGGTGTCCAGCAGGTTGAGGGAGGTGATTCTTCCCCTCTCCTCTGCCCTTGTGAGTGCCCACCTGGAGCACTGCATCCAGCTCTGGGGTCCCCAACAAAGGAGATATTGACCTGTTGGAGAGAGTCCAGAGGGCTGGAGCCTCTCTGCTCTGGAGACAGGCTGAGAGAGAGGGGATTGCTCAGCCTGGAGAGAGATGGCTCTGGGGAGATNCCCCAACAAAGGAGATATTGACCTGTTGGAGAGAGTCCAGAGGGGGCCACAAAAATGATCAGAGGGCTGGAGCCTCTCTGCTCTGGAGACAGGCTGAGAGAGAGGGGATTGCTCAGCCTGGAGAGAGATGGCTCTGGGGGAGAGGGGGAGAGACTTTTCTTACACAGGCAGATAGTGATAGGACAACAGGGAAGGCCTTTAAATGAAAAGTGGAGATATTTAGATTGGATGTTGGGAAGAAATTCTTTACTGACACTGGCACAGGTTGCTCAGAGAAGGTGTGGATGCCCCATCCCTGGAAGTGTCCAAGGCCATGTTGGATGGGGCTTGGAGCAACCTGGTCTATTGGAAGGTGTCCCTGCCCATGGCAGTGGGGTTGGAAGAAGATGATTTATAAGATCCCTTCCAACTCAAAGCATTTGATGGTCCTATGACCTGTGCTGAAGCCTCAGGACACGATGCATGATGAGCTTCCATCTTCCCTCCCTCTAAAGCACCCAAATTTCCCAGTGGATCATTGTGTGCAGCAATATGGAGGGACAAGTCCACACACCTTCTTCACTCAGCACAATTCTCAGCTCTTCACATCCCCACACTGACATTCTTCCCTGAAGCTGCTGCAGCATCCCAATATTGCCAGATGCACAGCTCAATAAAAGTATTAAAATAAATCATTGCAGCCAAGGTTTCACTTAGCTGCTGTTATTAATCATTAGCAATTGCTATTGCTAATTAATGTCATTACACATCATGACTATTAATCACAATCTGCTGATGCAAGACATATTGTCTCTCGTAGATAAGGAAGAGGAAGAAAGCAAGTGAGCAATAACCAAACTTGAAAATGATGATGGGCAGCACTGGCAAATTCACACTGCACACTTCATGCTAAAAGACATGAGGCAATGTCCCTGCCCTGGCTGCTGCTTCTCAGCTGTGCTTGGGCAATGCCATTCACCAGGAACCCACGGAAATTTGGAATACAGATTTAATATATTACATAGATAAATGACTTTTTTTGATGATACAAGCTCTTAAACCATGAAAGAATGAGACTTCCATTAAACTGTCTCATCCATAGCACTACACTGCTCCCCACTCCCTCTCTAAGCACACCCCAATGTTATCTTTACATCAAGGTCTTTCAAAAAGGGTTAAACTCTTCAGTTCAAATACAAGCTGTTGGATTGTGTGCAGAAATCACTGAGGAAGTGCCCATGACCTTTGCCAGGTAGAAGGTATGATTAGCTGACCCTACAGATTGTTTGATCCATGAAGTCTACAAAATGCTACGGTGCAGCAAATCATAAAGTGCTGGGTCATTAGGATGTGTTTGTCATTAGGATTTAAACACTCATTAATCACTTTCTTTTTTTCATTATAAGGAAGGAAGGGGAGATTTCCTTCATTTTATAGTTTAATCTCATGTGAAAATTTAAATGCAAGAGTGGAATCAATTCTGTAGCTCACAAGATTGATTTGTTCCAGACCTGAATTTGCAATATTCCCCCTTAAGCAGGAGTCAGAGCTGCAGGCACTCCAGCACTCCTGGTTTCCCTGCAGCACAGGAGAAAGCTTACACAGAGCCTTCAGCTACCTGCCTTCACTCTGATGGACATGGGCATTGCCTGCTCAGCAATGAAATCTCTAAGCAGGAAGTTCTTGGCAGTGTTTATACAGCAATTCCCTGCAGTAGGAGCCTCACAAAGGCTCAAGGCAAAGGGCAGGACATATCTGCTGGCTTTGGGTGCCCAGACTCTGGGGTAATGGGGTGCTGAGGATGGTCATGGGGAGGAGGAGTCATACCTCTGGAACGAGGTGTTTCTGCTGCATGTTCGGATGGCCACGGCTCCATCTGCCACAGGAGAAAGGGCTGTTGGTCACAGTGGTGAGCTCATTAAAATGAGATCAATAGAGATTTAATCTAATGCTGAGGATTACTCGAAGTGGAATGCTCAATTAAGTGTGGAGAAAAATAATGTAACACATCAAATGAATTGCCAGCTGATTTCCCTGCTTTATTTGGAATTTAGCCCAATATTGAGGAGGGCTGATAAGCTAAGGCAGAGCTGTGAAAAAACAGCTGATGCTGGTGGTAGCGGTCACCAAACACCAGTTAAATGTGCCACATCATTACTCACACATTTTGTAGTGAACTCCACAGGTACATAGAGTTTTGCTGGGATTATATACTTCCAATTTCCACTTCTGTTCACACCAGTGGCTCTAAAAATATTTGAAAGCTGCTAAGGTGAGGATTTGCATAAATAGGATTTGCCATGGCTTTTGGAAAATTGGAAGAGTTAAGTGCGGTGAGCGCTACAAAACTTGTCTTTTCTTTGCAGTTCTTCTGTAATCCAGCCCATTTCTCCCTCTCTGCTTCTCCACCCCCAAAACTGATACCGCTGCCACCTCCCCAGCTTCTTTACCTCTCTGAGCAGCAGCCACACAGGGACAAGAAGATTCTGTTTTGAATGAAACATTTTATTCTCAAGGCATGAAAACGCAGGACCAGGCAGAAAGCCAAGAAGCAAGCAAAGAGAAACATATTCATTAATTAAAACAAGCATTGCTTGCTTTGAACTATGAAAATCATGTTATAAAAAAATGGAGCAATGAGTTCCTGGCTTCTGGAAGAGAAGAACACACTCCAGCCCCACCAAGCTGCATTGCTGCAGGAGCAGGGAGGAGCACGGGATGCATTCCCCAAACTCTGTAACTGGCAGGCACGGGGCCCCGTGCTGCTCACAGAGAGAATTCATCCCGACACGAACAGCTCTGTAGCCCGTTGGCACAATATCACAGCAGTTTTTCCTTCCAGCAAGCCACATTTAATCTTTACCCAGACATTTCAAGGCAGAGCTGTCTTATTTCTCCTATTAGGGCAGGACACCTTCCCACGCCATTCCCTGAAGTCATAGTTTTTGGGAGATAGCATGATGAGGTCCAGCCAGTCACAACTTCCCTTGTGAGTCGTCTTCTCTTCTTTTAAGAGCCTCACCATCCCTAAGGCTTATGATTGCCTCTAAGAAGCTCAGTAATTTGCCATCCTGAATATTCTGCCCAAGCTCCCACACTCTGCCCCCCTCTTCCTGACCAGGGAGGCTAAAAACACCCCGAGGCTGCCCATTGTGAGCAGCAGATGAAGCAATGCTGCCTCTGAGGTTCTCCATATTCTTTGTGTCCTGGGTGGGAAAGGCCAAGCACAGAGCTGTCTTCTGCTGCTGGTTGCCACATGGCCCTGTTTCATTTCTATTTATCACTGTTGCTATCACTAGTTATCACTATTATTATCATCTCTGTTTATCTGTGGTCTGGGGTGTGCAGCAGGAGTTTTCCTCCTGTTCCCCCCATGCTGTTCCACATACTAAAGAGGGAGTTTGTTTTCTAGACTGGATCATGAAAGGCTTGAGGGTGGGAGAGCCCAAGCAGCACCTGTGGCTATAAATTCCTCAAAACAGCTGACTTAGGAATGTTTTGTTGCAATTCCCCACCAACTGGGAACAATAGTTTTGCAGACCCCCAGCAGCACTCCCTCCACTGTCCTGCTTCTGCAAAGTTTTTCTGGAACTTTTGACAAAGCTTTTTTGAACTCAGAGGGACAAGAGCCACACTGGCACTGGGGGGTTGCATTACCCCATCTGGCCTCAAACTGGTCAAAATGCCTGTGATATTTGTAGGCTCTCCTGACATTGCCCACAGGAGCCTCTCAGCTGATCCTGCAGAGAAGGAACTGTATTCATCTAGAATTATAATGCAGAAGATGATCAGATTGTCACTCCACATCAATGTCTCCATAGCAAACTGGCAGAACAGCACAAAAAAAACCAAACCAGCTGTTCTAGGGTTAAAAAAAGAGATTTGATAGAAATTTCTTCCAAAATCTTCCAATGTGTTTATATGGAGAAAGAGCATCCTGTACCTGTGAGGTACAGCATCCTGCTTTGTCATCCTGCCTTGTCCTGGCACTGGGACAGTGAACCTACCACAAGAGTTTCAGTGGCAAAAATGCCCCCACCAATGCTTCTGGTGTCAGCACACGGTCAACAGCTTGTAAAGTCTGGGCTAAAAGCTCCAAAATAAGAGTGCCATTTGAAACACAAAAAAATTCCTACATTTCTAAGCTCCTTAACCCCACTATGAACACACTCCATGTGCCAGCAGGTGTGATACTTTCTGTGGCATGAATAGACATGCAAAAGGAATTTAGTAGGTTCTACTACAGGGTGCAAGGCAGAAAAGCTTGAGGGACTCACTAGTTGAGTGATGGTGACTACAAGACACAGAAGGTTTTAGCTTTGTACAAATAAAACAGATAAATTCAAAGCAAACAGTACTCCCTAGAAAAATGGGTAAATTATGAGGGAAAAAACCCACAGTGTGATTTATATATAGCATAAATATGTATGCTTGGGCTTTTTACAGTCATAAATTCAAGGCTTTCTGTAATATTCTGGCAATGTTTTGTCTCAGGGTTATTTTGAGGCTGTTAGGGACAGGGAGTGCCCAGCTTTGATGAAGTGGAGGGTTGCTGGTGCAATTCCACCCTGACCACACTGTCCCCTTGCAGTGGCCAAAGAGAATCAGCACCGGCCCCAATGCCTGGGTGATGTCTGTCAAGTGCCTGGATCAATATCTTCATACAGAAATACCACTGTGGCTCAACTCTCCTTTGGGCAGCTGAGAAGCAGCTGATGCTTCCATTCTAGTCCAGCACCAGGGGAAGCTTTGGGAGATGAAGAAAAATGCCCAGGTCAGGGTGTTTTCAAGGAGAAGAATAATCTGGAGCTGGTGCAGAATCTGGCAGGTCAGCACAGCCCTGAACACCCTGTGTTGTCCCTGGTCATGCAACTCTTTAAAAACAAGCAACTTTTTGCAATTATTTGCTGGCACTCCATGAAAAGCAATGCCTCCTCCAATTCTTTCTTTTTGGTGTTTTTTTATTGAAACCAGGCATTCAAAAAAATCCATTTCTATTGGAAACAGGACAGGGGGACAGTTTTTGCTTGTGTGGCAATTTTCTACTTGTGATTTGCTCCTAGGGACAGCCTATTCTTCTCCAGGACCTGAACAATGAAGGTCTCAAACAAAGGCAGCTCACACAGCTGGGGAAAGGATGCTTGAGGTCAGGGCTCCTCCCTTAACCCCTGGTGAGGTCAGTGGGATGGGCTGTGCTGGTCCTGCTTTCCCTGAGACTTCTCAGGGAGCTGCTTCACCAAGCACCAGGGTAGGAATTCCAAGGTCTCCTGCAAGATGGGGCTCATGGTGCTCTCAGACCCGTGGGGTTCAGCCCCTTGTGCTGCAGAGAGGTCACTTCCACCAAGGTCACCCCTGGGCTGAGGGGCTCCCTCCATCACTCTAGTTTGACTCCTCTGTAAAAGTAATTTTTAAGCCATAGTTTAGACTTGCTGGTTCTGATGGGATTTTTTAACATTTTCTAAGCCAAATCCACCCATTTAGGGAAACACACACATACGGAAATGCACAAATATATATTTTGTATGCAGCTCTGGAACACTTAATAGCAATTTTTTTTTTTCCCCTTTGTACTCCGTGCCCCTCTTTAACATGGAAAACCCATTTGCTTACCTCACTGGATACAGAGTGGATAAATACATTAACTACTTAGAAGCACGTTGGCCTCTTTTTTTCCCAGTCAGAGCAGCAGCCTATCTGCACCTCAGCCAGACTCCGGAAAATCAGTGAACCACGTAAACCACAGCACCGTGGAGAGGCTGCAGTGAGCTAATGCTCAGTTCATACAAACCACGTGGTCATTGAAACTCAGGATGAAAAAAATCAATGACAGAGCCAGGTAAAACCGGCAAATTTCAGTGTATTTGTGTAGTTAAACTCCTATTTTCTCTGGCTAGACACAAATGGCAGAGACTGTCATTGCTCTCTCTATTTTTATTTCCTCCCTGTCACTCAGGGCCAAAATGCCTTTTTTTTTTGTTGGAAACTTTGTCTCTTCCATCCAAATGGTCGTGCCTGGTGCCTTCTCTTGCTGCTCTGGAGCCTTCCTGCCTCAGTTTCACAGGTGCGGACATTTTCATAAAGTAGTAGTGAACAAAATCCCCAAAACAGCCACCACAAGCAGACATATTTCCTTCTGCCATGTAACTTGGGAAGGACCTTACACTTTCAGGACAATCATTTCAGCCCCTGGAATCTTCCATGGTGGGAATTCAGCAGGAGCTAAAGACAGTTCTGTCATTTTCTAAGATCACAGGATTCAGGTGTGCAACAGAGCAGATTCCAGTGGCTTCAGCTGGCATCATCTTACTCTGAAATCTGGATGCTGATGCCCTACAGAGGAGTTTTTGACTAAAGGAATGGCCCAACATTAGGTATCATTTAGCTGGGGGTGGCTGTGCCATTATTTGTAGATAAAACTGGATGCTTTCAGCTTGCACTTAAAGGGCCTCATAACAGATAACAGAAGTCCAAAATGGTAGAAAAATTAAGGATTTTAAGCCTTTAATGTGAGAAGAATTTTTACCCCAGCCTCTAAGTGTACAAACCTGCAGATATGCATTTATGCTATTGAAGTTGAGGGGAAAATTCCCCAGTGATAGTAGAAACAGAGATTCCTTCAAGCTCCAATACACCAAGAAATCTCAGTGCTCTTGATTTAAAAAGCATGTGTCTGGAGCACGATCCTGCAGTTCAGGATGGAGGAATATGGAGAAGCCTTGTCTCTGCCCTTGGCAAAGAAGTTGAGCTTTTCACCTGCAGCACTATTTGATACAAACATCCATTTTGTGGCAGCAGAAATAACCTACAAGCACTGGAGTAGCTCCATCCCAGCTTGGAACTCCCTCCTCACCTCTTACAGTTGTGTAAAGCTGGAGGCCATAATGGAAGTATCCCATTTTCAGTGAGCTGCTATCACAAAACCATGTTTCTTTTTTATCCACTGTGTCTGCAAGTGGGATGTTTTGGTTCTTTTCTTCAGTATATTTAACATATTTTTACTGCTGTGACAGAAAGGAGCTCGCTATCACCAATGCATCAAAAATCAAGTCAGCACTGGTAGGTTGGTTCCCTTCTGGTAATGTCTGTGTGAAGAATGCAAGAGAAATGAATGAGTCCCTGAGCAAAAAAACCCACCCCTGTCTACAAGGACAGTTCCCCCAGTGCCCCTTTTTGATGGTGACAGCCCCAAAGCAGGTGACAGCTGAGCAGACAAGCACAGGGCTTCATTTCTCTCTCCAGAACAGAATGTGAAATGCAGTCACTTCTGCTGATCAGGGGCCACCTGTTACACCTAAACTTTTTAACAACCTTCTCAACTGGAGCCAGCTTCCCCTTTGATGTGGTGCTGCTTTCATTAGTACTCATTCAAGGTGAATACCTGATTAGCCATGGGGAGCTGAAGAGGTTTATTCTTCCCCTTTTTCTTTCAACTTTCATAACACTTACTGCAGACAAAGAGCCCCTGTGCCCTCCCCATGTTAGAAATAAAAGAAGTGTGTTAGGCCAGAGTAAGTGAGTTTGTCCATGTCTGGCAGTTAAAATGAATTGAATCTCACAGACACAACTGAACTTTTTGTGCAAGTTTTTTCTATGCTGGACTTTGTGAGGTTTTCAGTCTTTTGGGGCTCTTCTCTCAAATCCAGGGCAGAATGGCTGGGAACCAGCATTTCAGTGCCACTCAGAGCAGTGACTCTTCTGCATGAGGACCATGAGGGATTTGTGAGCACACAAGGTCTTACTCCAGGTCTGAATTCTGTACCTGTAGGAACTGAGCTCTGCAGATGGATGAGTTTCAGCAAAGTCAAGACTTTTTCTTCCAGTTTTCTGAAACAGACCTATCGACCCACAGGGAAATAGCCCTTCTGAAATGCCAGAGAGAGCCTTTTGTCTTTTTATCTCTCCTTTCACTGGGAAAGCACTGTAATAAGAGACAGATTATCCAGTATTTATATATGAGTTCGAGTGAAAAGGGCTGTAATTTGGGGAAAAATATAAGAAAGCTTTGTTTACCAGAGAACTCCTAAGAAATAGTCATTGGACCCCTTGCAAAAACTTCACAGATTTCTCTCTCTGATTTCCTTAATGATTTTGAAGACAGAAGACACAGTAACAAGTACTCAGAGGCTCATGGAGATGCTTCAAGCTGTTGACTGATTTGCAGGCCAATTTAGACACCACTCCTTCTGCTTTTCCAGAGCCCATCAATGTCTCATTCTAGGTAAGTTCAATTATCGGTGCAAAGGGAAAGAAACTTTCTCCTGCTTTGGGATCATAATGTAACCACAACAGCAAGCACTTAAAGAGCCATTGTGCACAGGAAATGCCAAATTGGTCTTTAAAATACCACATTACAGCCAGGCAATGGACACATGGGAAGGTAGTGATTTGCCTGTTGCCATTCAGCAGAGCTGAGATGAGGATACAGGTTCCCTGAGGGGGATGTAGTGGCATAGCTAAAGGCAGCTTTACATAAAACGTCCAGCCTTTTCCACAATATTTTTCCATTTCACAATATTTATGACTTTGAACTTATTTTTCCCATTTCCTAGGAACATGCCAGGACTCCAGGGCCCAAAATTCTTATCTACTGTCTCTAACATGAGGTTTGACAGCTCATGAGACTCCATACAAAAGCAGAGAGCCTGTTCCTCAAGGGTATCTTGCTGCAACCAGCCTCACCCAGCAGCCTGCTGAGTCTGCTCCCCATGGCAGACAATGCTGCATCATTCCAGGAAACGGCGTGGAACACTGAATAAACTTTGTATAATCAAATATCACCAGTGTTCTTACCAGCATCTCACAGATTCAGAGATTTCTTAAAGGCAGGAAGAACCACCAGCTCAATTCCAAGAGTGCACAGTAGAATCTTCTCCTCTAGTCCTGTTCCCAACCCAGTTACCTGGTGCTTCCCCACAAAGCACACAGGCACCCCTTGGCTTCTTTTGGATAAACTAACCACAAGAAGCACCTACATCTGGCTACAAAGCATTTCTGGTGGTTCTTGGGGTTGTCTACAGCTTCTCCCATCCACCAATACCAGCTCATCCCAGTCTTCAACCTTTTCTAAACCTGAACATACAAATGGGATGCAGCATTTCAGCCATCAAAGGCCAAAATTCCCCCTGAGCTGCACCCCAGCTTTCCCTGGCAGTGTGGGGGTAGCATAGCTTTGCACCAGTCCACTTTAATGTAGATTTTATTTGTCCCAATCAGATTATTAAGTCATTTATCTCACACTGAGTGACATCCTGCCTTTTTAGCAGGATGGGATTTTAATCAAAATTGCCCTCTCATATCACTGTGAAATCAAGGTGGCTGGTCAGCTGGTAAAATCCTCTTATAGAAAGCCCAACTTTCATTCTTTTTATGCTGCTTAAATCCTAGGAAATTATCCCTTTGGAGCTACCCAATATATTCATTACTGTGCAGGTCCATCCTCTGCCTCTATTGAAACGGAGTCCCAGCCATATGTTCCTCAGATACCGTCAGCTTCCAACCAATCTGTCAGAATGGATTCTGAAATACTGTTATCTTGTGTTGGGTGCAATATCTCCTGGGCTAGAAAATGATCACACATCATTTGAGGAACTTCAAATAGATTTATTTCCGGTTATATGAGACTTCCAGCATACATCTTTATGATTGAAATCTCCCATTACCTGGTATTTCTTTCCATTTATTACGGATAAAAGCTCCGGGAGCAGCTCACCTCTTAATGTGAACCCATGGTCTGTAATCCCCTTTACAGGCACCACACATTCACCTCTCACTATATCCCCCCCAACTTTGATAGTTACAGCTTTAATATCTCTGCATTTTACACTAAACGGGTCACGGTCTCTTTTCCTTTCTCTTTCCACCTTTTCTCTTGGGCACACAGGTTGTAGTCAGCAGTTTTAATGCTCCAGTCATACAAATCAGCCTCCTCTTACTCCATTTTGGCAATTATTTCCAATTTCTTTTAATTAACAAGCATTTGCAATTCCTGTCATTGTCAGAAACATGAAGAATAAAGGAACAAAGTGTTCATACAGCCACCGGAAATTAAACAATTTGCTTGAGCATGTGAATTGCCTTGATGGATAAAACAAATCTGCCAGTGGCATTTTGCAAGTTGCTTTTAGGCAAACCACTGCCTCTGCCCTGCTGCACCAGGCAGTGTGATTGAGGAGTGCTATTAAACATTGTCAGACATCTGGGGAGTAATAAATAAAATTCATACAAGAAATAGGATAAAAGTAGAGAGCTGCAGGACACTCTACAGCATCTGCAGAAGACATTCAGAGCCAACCTTCTGAGCATCCTGCTCAGAGGAAAACCCTTTGCCTTTGTTTGGGCCTCGGCAGGAAAGGATGTTTATAGGCTGTGTCTTTTAAAGTACACCACGACTGAGTCAGAGCATGTGTTTACATTTGGTTGTTGGGTGTTTCAAATATCAGCACAAAGCCTATCTTAGAGGACAAGATAGAGGATTATCATAAGAAACTCAGGGAGGAGATTAAAGAAGACCTTCTCCAAATCTCACCAGTACAGATCAGAGGTTCTGGTACCCAACGCAGACGCTCCCCAGATGGAGAGGTGGAGAGAGGCTAACTGGCAGCATAAAGGAAAACCAGTTTGGGCTGCTGAGGAGTGGAAAGACATTGCTACCAGGGTAGGAAGGCTACCTGTAAAAGTCTGCACATAGATGCCCATGTCCCCAAGAGTAGAGCTAATGAGGAGCACCAAAACAATAAGCAGGTAGACCAGGCTGCAAAGATAGGGGTGTCAAAGATAGACCTAGATTGGGAACACAAGGGAGAGTTGTTCCTAGCTTAATGGGCCCACGATGCCTCAGGCCATCAGGGCAGAGATGCCACCTGTAAGTGGGCACGAGACCGAGGGGTGGATCTAACCATGGACAGTGTATCTCAGGTTATCCATGACTGTGAGACGTGTGCTGC
>VZRH01007814.1:90571-115565 GCA_013397555.1 Urocynchramus pylzowi
GTGTACCTCAGGGAGATCTGATTGTGGGGTGAGAATGATATGCAAATATCACTGTTTGCTGGATGTTACTGTCATTGTCTGTACATTAAACCACACAGACATGAAATAGAAGGAATGTGTAAGTGTCAAAGGTCTGAGCAAGTGAAAGATGAAGTTTTAAGTGAGGAAAATGAAAGAGGGGAATCCTGCAGCTCTGTAATAATGGGGCCTGGGTTCAGTGGTCCAGTGTGGGCATGCGACTGGGGCATGATAGGTATTGCTTGTAATTTTTTTGGGGGAACAGATGGAAGTTTTTGTCTGCATAAAATGCATGATGTTTGGTAGTAAGTTGACAATATGGGGATAAGGGGTGGAATGTCCTAGGGTTACTTTATGATGCTTGTATCCCCAATCATGTGCTCTGTTTATGCTGAACATTATATTCTGTGCCTTCAAAACTGGCTCTCAGAGTGAAGGTGGGGAGAAGAAGCACAGTTTTTGTTATCAGCCCCACTCACTCACTCGTACACATTCGGCTGGACTGTTGATGTCTGGGCACAGATGGGGAAGAACACCGCGCTCCTTTTGCTCCTTTTGCTCTTTTTGCTTCTTAGTTAGCTTAGCTAGCTGAGGCAGTCCTAGTTCTCCCTGAACTATTTCTCTTTCTCTTTTCTTGGAACCATTCAAACCTGCTGACCATCCAGACCTGGACCCAAGGAAACACCAAGAACACCTTGCAGCCTGCCAGGGCCCACTCTGCAGCCTTTCCCAGCGCCGGAGGGATGGATAACAGAGCAACCACCACTGGAGAGATTTTGAATCTTTGAATTTGAATTTGTCATCTCTTCAGAGCAGCAGATGAGTTTTGTCATCTGGTATTGTTCATTTTGTGTGCTGGGGGGTGCTTTGCCTGATAATAAACAGGTTCTTTGCACTTCTCTCTGAGGAATCCTTCCTGAACTGATTGGGGGGAGGGACCGTGTGGGTTTGCTTTCTGGAGGGGCCCCCTTTGGAAGTTTTCTCCCAAATTTGCCCTAAACCAGGACAAGTCCAAAGAATAAATTACTACAGTGGGAAAATAAAGCAGTGCAACTTGGTACTGATGTGACAAATTTTAGTGCTGCAAAGCTGATGGGCAGCAGGACTAGTCTGTGATTGGTGATACACCTGGTGCAGTGCATCTGCAGTGGTTTTGCTCACAAAGCTGAGCCCTGGCACGTCCATGGGATTTAGGGGCAGAAAATCACACATGGTAGTATCAAACACCACCTTATCAATGGCAGCTTTTTGGTCCAGGGAGATGTAAACAGGCCAGAGAGGAGGGGTAGCAATAATTGCTCCAGGCATAGGAGGCAGCCATTTCTGAAATAATCAAAACTTCCTCAAAGTCTCTGAAAATGCTCTTCATAACTACAGCAAAAAGGGAATGGGACCAGTTCAAATAAGCACTACACCAGATACTGGTACCCCTCTCCCTGGTGGGGAGTAGTTCTCTCTTGGCAGAGCAAAGCATCTTTGAAATCCTCAACCAGACCAGGAGGAGTTAGACATCAGGAAAATATTATTCACTGAGAGAGTGATTGGGCACTGAAATCGTCTGCCCAGGGAGGTGGTGGAGTCACCATCCCTGGATGTGTTTAATAAAACACTGGGTGTGGCATTCAGTGCCATGGTTTAGTTGATGAGGAGGTGTCTGGTCATAGGTTGGAGTTGGTAATCTCAAGGGTCTTTTCCAACCTTGTTCATGCTGTGATTCTGTGATTCTGTAAAATCTTACTGCAATTAATAGAATCATAAAACAGTTTGGGTTGGAACAGACTTCTAAAGTTCATCCAGTCCAACCTACCTGCAAGGAGCAGGGACATCAACCAGATCAGGTTCCTCAGAGCCCTGTCCAACCCAGCCTTTAATGCTTCCATGGATGAGGGATCCACCACCTCCCTGGGAAACATTTTCCTGTGTTTCATCTCCCTCTGAGCAAAGAATTTCTTCCTCATAACTAATATCTCCATTTTTTCCAACCAGTTTCCAAAACCCTGGGCCCATCTCAAAAGAAATTGGTCTCAATTTAGTGGAGAGCCTTGGACATTGTGAAACCCAATTGAATGGGCAGCAGAAACAGGTAAGAGGGTTGTAGGTGAAATCTTTAAATAAGCTGGCCCCGTGTTTGCATCAGGAGGGCCTTGTGTGCTGTTCACAATTACTTCCTTCTGTTATGTTTGTTTTATTCTGTATTTTTATACACCGCTGATACGGTGGAGCCCTGCCAAAAATGGATGTTAAAATGCCAAAAGGAGGAGAGGATCTGCTGGAACCTTTCTAAATCAGTAGGAGCCAGGAAGCAGGGAAGCCACAGGCACTTCTGTTCATGCACAAGTTCCAGCCCCAAAGTGCTGGCTCCGGAAGCTGCATTTTAGCTAATCATGGAATTAAACCCATTATGGTTCATCACAGCTTTAAGCAGGTGCATTTTTAGCAAGGCTACTAATTGCCCTGAGAGAGCTGCAGCCCAAAAAACCTAAGAGAGTCCAAATTCCTCTGTGAGGTACTAACACTCAGTACTAATTCATACAGAAGACCTTTTTTTGTTTGTTTTTAACATGAATACTGTCCTTGGCATCCTATAAGACATGCTACATTCCCATGGGGATAAATGGAGGTTTGTTGCAGCTTTGACTGGTCTCTTGTCAGACACACAACATCTAATTCACTCAGTATTTCTACTTGTCCTGCTCTGGTTGGATGTACATTCTCCCACCATTACACTGCTCCTTCTAGCTGGCAGGGTTCAGATCTTCTTTGATTGCTTTATCTCCTGTAAAGCAAATGAAAGGGGGATGGAGCTGGAGACTGGTGTGTGGCTCAGCCCCAAGGCTGAGTCAACATGTCTTAAGAGACCTTTCTGTTTGTAAAGAATGGTATTGTGGGGTTTCCCCACAGGGAGCACCCAGTCTCTCTCCCTGGGTGTGCAGAGAGAGCCTGCAGCTCTCCTATAAGCAACTCTCTACATCTGGATTTGGTTTATGATTTAATCACGGAAAGAAGCAGGTTCAGGAAGGATGTGGTTCATCTCAGCTTAAATTTGGCACTGAACCTGCTTGGTTGAACTGTCCCTGAGATGAATCTTTGCCATCATCAGTGAAAAGGGGAGTCCAGCTGCTCAGACAGGGCTGTTCTCATTGTAGGCCTCACTTTTAGGTTAGGTCTGAGGAAAAATGTAGAGACCTGGCCTCTGATTTTCCTTGCTGAGCTGGGAAAGAAAGACTCTCAGACACATAAAATACTTCCCTTCCCACAGCCTTTTCCTCTCTTGTCAGTGAGAAGATGACATTTCTATTCACACAGCATTCAGTGCAAGGCACCCCCACCCCATTTCATCCTTGGGCGCCGCTCTAGTAAAAATAATAAACAGCTGAATGTGGCAGTGGGGTTTGGGAATGATTCCAACTCACAGTTAAAGGACAGACCCAGTTATTCCTTGATGAATAACAGCATTTACAGAAGGCCTTTCACCCTGAGGTGCTTCACAAATTATAAACATTCATTGCCACATCACAGAACGAGTGAAACAGCCAACTTCAAAGTTTCAGCTGGGAAAATCCCACAGCCAGCCCAGTGCAGGGAGACAGCCACCTGCCAGATGGCCAAGGGCAAGGCAGTCCTACACACAGGACTGCTGCTAGACTGGAGGTATGTCCAAGCTGCAAAGTAGACCACAGCATCACCTTTCTTCTCTCTGGAAATTATCTGTATGGTCTTTAAATGCCTGTGCTTAAACAATGCCACTCCCTCAGTGCCAAAGTTGAAACCATCTGTATTTTATTGTGTTTCAACATGCCTGTAAGGTCCATGTGATTGCTCACCTTTATTTCCTCTCCAAACAAATGTTCCTCTCCATTTCCCTCACACGTGCTTGTGTCAGCCACAAATGACTGCTGGTTGCTGCAACTCTAACCAGTACAAAGACCCAAAGGAGAAACTGAAAACATGCATAAAAGATGTATAAAAATGACAGCTAAAGGAATCTTTAAAAAGGTGACTCAGGAGTTTTAGCTGGGAGTGTGTCAAGAAAATTCAGCTGCCACAACTTGCTGTTGCACCTTTGAAAACCTGAGAGAGCAAAAGAGCCTGAACCTGAATGTGGAAATGAAGAGTGGACCCCAAGGGAGGGTAAGGAAGGTCTTCAAGCTGCCTGTGTCCTGAGGATCCAGCACCTTCCCTCTGACAGCAGATGTGGGACTGAAATGTGCTCATTTCTCAGTATCACTGACCACTCGTGTTATCCCTCTGTCTTCAGGAGCCTGGAGAGGGATCAGCAAAAGGAGCCTCATGCTCCTATTAAGTGACATTTTTACAGAGGAATCACAGGTGAGAAAGTTTGTGAAAAGCCAATGATCCAGAAAGAAACTTCAGCATCCAGCTGGTATCCTTTAGTTTGTATCCACCAGTTTATATTGGGACTTTCAGGCAGCTCCTTGTTTGTCTCAGTGAAGATCAAGAGGCTTCAGAGCTGGTGGTGAGCACAGAGGCTTTGCAATTGGGATTTTTCCCCTGTTTCAGGTAGCACAACACAGATTCATTCATTCTCAACTGGAACAGACTGAATCAGCAGATAGATGAGAGAGTAGCAGGACATCATTATTATTTCTTTATTATTCCCCACTCAGAAGTGAATGGGAAATAATAAATTTAAATATTTGGATGTAACTGTCCAAAGAAAAATGCAGGTCATGGGTCATGCAAAAATAAATGCTTCTCAAGAGTGTAGTTTATGAGACTACAAAATAATCACAGAAATGAAATATGGGAACCCCCCAAATTTGAGACATCTAGAAACCATCTGACCACTTTCTTCCCCCTCCTAGTTTTCCCAGTGCTCTGACTGCACAGTTAGTTCTGCAAGGCCAGGTTTGGTTTCAGAGTGATTAATGATTACCACCAACAACATTTTTTTTCAATCCCTTCTAGAGATCAGAGGAGGAGAAAAAAAATGCAGCTCTGCCTCATGATTCCTGCTCTCAGCAGGGCTGGACTCTTGGAACACCACTGGGAGCTGCAGGTGTGGTAAGATCACCAGGAGAGGATTTGTTTCATCTCCCAAGTGACCCACCTGCTCATCCCTCCCGAGCTGAGGGTTGGAATCTTTTCCTTTATTTATATGAATGAACTCCTTCCCAAAGAATTTGCTGAATGATAAGAACTCAGATCATCCATTACCCACCTTGTGCTGGGTGGCTGCTGTGGTTGGAATAAGATTTGCATGTGGTCAGACACACTGTCCTGCAATCACAGCCTCCCCTGATTGTGTATTAGCATCAATCAAAGCCTGGCTGCAGAGATGGTGCCTTCCTATTTCGTCCCTGTAATGGTTTCTGTTCTGGCTGCTGCTGCTGAAAAATCCTTGCTTTGGAATCAAACTGAACTTGAAAGTGTTACTGGGCTTCACCACAAACGAGTCAGTTTTAGGCAGCAGATGCAGTTCCCAGTGGAACAGCCTTGCCCTTGCTGAGTTAAGCTCCCTGTGCCAGTGTTTCCTGTTTTCTCATGGTCTTTGGAACTTTATTTTTAAGTCATATACAAGCATGAAATCAGAATTTAGGTACACTAAGAAACATTGAAATTATAAATTATCTAATCCTAATAAATGTATAGAAATAAATAGGTATAGAATGCTGAAAAGGTATCTCTAGAGTCTGTCCTCAGTGTAGCAGAGACAGTGTAGAACACATGGTTATGCATTCTTGTGCCAAGAAGTGAGACCATGTGATGCCTAGACATTATCTCATTAGCATCCTGTTCATTCTCAAATCTAAACCCAGATAACAATTGTTTAATTTTAATTTTGTGTGGGCATATATAATTTGTTCATTGTCCACCTTTATGTGAAGTCAAGACATTCAAGGTTGCTGCAAACACATGAATTTCATTTCTGCAGCAGATGAGCAAATTCTACAGATCTTTTCTGTGGGTTCAAAAAGTGTCTTTGAAAAGGACAATTGTTTAAATTACTCTCTTTGCACCTAAGGAAATGAATGAATTTGTGCTGACCATACCACTTACAGGTCACTAAAATATGTAACATGACCTAAACCCCATTGCTTCCTTCTCTATCAGGGTGAATACATTAGGAGTATTTCATGTGTGATGCTGCTATAGTTGGAGAATGGAAAGACAATCTGATAAATCTAATTCCCTGATAAAAATCACACCAAACCCCCTGGGGGAAGAGGAAAAATATCCTGTCTCAAAATTTCATTTCACCCATGTTGCCCTCCAAATGCTGGAGAAGTCACTGAGGTGCTGTACTTTGTTGCAACGTGAATGAAAGGCTAAGGTTACCTCCAACATGCCAATTTTTTTTTTTTTAACACCTTCATCTTACAAATAATTTATGAAATTACAAACAAGAGGTAGTCTGGTTACTAAGAGGTGGCATTAGCCTTGGAAAATCAGACTCTCTCCCAGGACATTGCTCAGCGGATCATGTAACCAACTTTCAAAGGGAGAGCCTGAAACACCAGAACTGTCTGCAGCAGCTTTTCACCTTGCCAAGAACAAGGCTGTGGGGGCAAAGATAACTTTTATAACACTGTGCTGGCATTCCCACCTTGCTGCTGATACTCAAATGTGGCATTTAACCCTGTATCTCCCATTACCCCAGTTTTAATGCAGCTCAGGGGAGTTTTGTGTTAGATTTTAAGTCTGACTGCTGAGGGAATTGATGTTGGGCTTCTGTAAGAAATTTGTCTTGTAACAGTACAAAATGTTGATGAAGTAACTAAAACAATACAAAACCACTGTGAAACACATTAAATGGATTAAGAATTGGCTAACTTCAGGTCTTAAATATTATTATAACCAGAGAAATTTTCTTAGAGTGGGTGTGTGTTTGGATATATCCCATAGGGACTACTTCTTGGCTTTATACTATTGTATTTTATCAACAACTTAGGAAAAAAACCCCTTTAAATCATTATCAACAAATTTTTTAGATGAAAAAGGCTGGGAAAATGGTCAAAAGAAGGAACCCAGGTCACTGATACCAATGGGTAATTAGCAATCTGAAGGTAAGCAAGTACAACCCAGTTAAGTCACAACTTTGGAGAAAGAAGATATTTGCCTGGTGCGGGCTGCAGTGGTTCTACTCTGGAAAGTCGTGACCAAAAAAGGGTTGCAAGTCATGGTGAGTAATCAGCTGTCCATGAACTGACCTAATCTTTGTATGTATGAGCAGAGGAAACCCAGGGAGAAGAGGGTGATAATGTTGTCTGGGTATTCCCCATCTCCTGAAACCGCTGCCAACCCATTGTGCCCTGCTCTTGCATCCACAAAGCAAGTGGGAGGCTGAAAAGCTGGAGACAATTCAAGAAAGAGGCACAAGAAAGTACACAAGTCTGCAAAATATGACTTTCAGGGAGAGATTTAAAAAGCTTGGTCCATTTAACTTGTCAAAAGAAAGCTAAAGGGTGGCTGCACACTGATCCAAGAACCTCCAGGGAGAAATTCAGTACCAGTTGTCTTTAGGCTCACTAACAGGAATGTCCCATGCCACCAGCCTTGCTCTGAGCTCCCACACCAGGTGCACACCTTGGCCATGTCCTGCCACCTTAGCAGGGGGACACACTGACCTTTCTCTCAAAGAGGAGTCCAGGTGCCTGCTCCAACCAGAGCTTGGCACACTCTGACAGGTCCCCCCGGCTGCTTCAGCCAGGGACCAGGAGCCTGGTGCACACCAGATTTTCAGCGTGAATGTGGCCAAAGAATTTGGGGCCGGGATCCTCCAGCTCTGTTTTCATTCTGTGGTTTTTGTCTCTGTTCTGATCCTGGTGCCAAAGAAATGTTGCATTGTTTGAGAGATGTGAGTCCGGTGGCATAGCCTGTCTCAGGACAAGCACTCCCAAAGCTCTCATCTCATCTCTCAAGAGAGAAGCTAAACCAGAAGACAGAGATGGCAGGCTCAGGCAGAGAAGTGCTGTGCCTTTTCCCCTAAAATCCAGGAAGGATTATTGCACTGATCATCTTGAGCAAGAGAAAAGGGAAAAGGCTGGAGAGCAGCAACACTTCGGAACACTGTACATGAGAAAGACATTTAAAATAAGTTATTTACGGAGCCCATATCTCAGCAGCATTTATTTCCCTTGTCCTACCTGCCCCTTTTGGAGACCTCTTATCCCATCACTTCAAAGGCCAGTAGCCAAACACGACAGTTACACAAAGGTCAGACGGGTGGTTCACATCAGGATGACTCCATCTGGCTGCAGATCCTGCCTGCTCTGCAGTCCCTCCCTTTGTGTGGGGGTTTTCTTCTCAACTCTACTGGGAGATGGCTGGAAGCACAATGAGGGGAAAATAACAAAAAACGGTGAATGCGTAACAGGAACAATTTGTTCTTGGATTTAGGGCTGTCCTCGGACAATATGTAAGGCAGTGTTTAAGAGAAATATTTGACTAATGAACCCTACAAGGATTGACGTAATTAATTAATGCCTGGAAGTGATATACAGGGTTATGGAGAAGTTGGAAGTGGGTGTAACAGAGTGGGATTACAACAGTAGCTGAGAAAAGCCCACACCGTTGGAGGTAGCTTTTCATAGGAGAACAAACTGTGAAGAAAGTACATGCTGAAGAACAAGCTGGATGCTTTAGCACACTTTAAAAGTGTCTTTAACACATTATAAGAATGTGCTAAAAACAGTGTTCCTGTATTTTGCAAGCTGCATATTTTTAATTGCAGCAAATTACTGACTTGCACAAGCTTTAGCAGCTCTGCTGAAACTCAGGCTGTTATACTTAAGAATAATTGCATGAACTACTTAAATATTCAAACACTGGTGAATAAACAAGTATTGTTCTGAGGTGACTTCTCAAGAAATTGTTGCTTCTTCTAGTTGAACCTTGTGCTGACTGTAAAGACAACTTTCTTATGGCACTGCTAAAAACTTCTGTGCAAGTGCAAGATATAATTTGAGGACTTTTTCCTTAATTGCCCGCTCAGCTGCATCCTACACAACTGCTACATTCCAAAAGGGCAAAATTGGAGCTGTTTGTTTATTTTCTCTTCAGTGGGAAAACGAAGCTTTCCAGGGAGGAGAGACTGCAGCTGAAATGAATTCAGCATCACAATGGCAAAACAAGAAGTGCATTCATGTAGCAGCACGTTCGAGTGTGTGCGCTCGAGCCCCTCCGCAGCGTGGTTGCTATGGTGTCTGTGGGTGGTGGTGGAGATGACAGGAGATCCTCAGCAGAAATGCCAAACCACACTCTAATATATCTCATACTGACCTGCTATTAATTCAGTGGCTGCTCTTTTATCATAAAAGAGAAAAAAAAGAGATCAGCTCAACTTTCACTTCCAGAATAGATGTGAAATTTAAACCAGCAGTGGCTGTAGGGGTGTAAATCACATGACAGAAACTTTAAAGGTTGGGTTTTTTGTTGCTGGGGCTTTCTGAAACCATAGAAGGATTGTAAGGAAATGAGAATAAGTCACATTAAAAAGTGTGACTGTGCACTTGCCCAAGGATTTTGCCATAAAATGTAATGATTGTCAGAAATGTACATTAACTGAAATGCAAGGTTTTAATTCCCTGTGGGTTTTTCCTAGGCTGATGTCAAACCTGTAGCAGAGCTGGGTATTTCTTTGGTCTTATTCTCTTTATTTACAAAAACTTAGGAGAAGAATCAATTAAAAAATTGATCTGGAGAAGAATCAATTAAAAAATTTAATTCTAGGTCCTTTTCCTTGGGACTGTGTTTACCATCTTTGTGCCAGAGGCTGGGACTTCTTTTTCAGCTCCATGGAACTGTTTTCCATCCATGTGTCCTGCACATGCCTTTGTTTGGGCAGGGACAGAGATGGTTTTGTGTAATTTCAATTATCTGTGTGTTTGTCGAAGATGACTGGCTATTTAACAGTTATATTAACTCTAACACAGCTCCACACCAGCCTTGTGTATTGAAACACAATTATATAGGAAGCAGAAGGAATGGATTTGTGTTTTCTACTCCAGGTTAGGCCCCCATGAGCATCCTGTCTGGACCATTCTGGTGGCTGATGGCTTCGTGCTTGTAGGGAGGTGACACCCTTCCTGCAGGCACACACCTCTGCACCTGCTCTGGAGGCTGATATCAACAGGAATTCAGGCTCTGCTGCCACTGGGATCTTCCCAGGAGAGCAGCTGCCTCAAACCTGGGCTCTTCTGATGGTGTGAGAGGCTGTTGTGTGGTGAAAGGTGGGAGGAGGACATTGGTGCTGCTTGCCCTGGGGAGTAAAACCACACCACAAACCAGCTCAGGAGAGGATGTGAAACTGGCTCAGAGGTGCCAAGGCTTGTCCTGTCTTTTTCTGCATTGTTTCCTGTCCAGCAGATCCTGACCAAGGTCACAGCCAGGGATTTGCCCATTTCCATCAGCCCCCAACCCCAGAGCCAGCCTGAGCAGGGAATACTGGGGCCATTGAAAGAGAGCACACAGGCTCACTGCACAGTGGCAGCCAGGGATTCTTGTTCTGTACAAGCATTTCAGCTCATCTGCCTTTTTCATTCAGGAGCATTAATCTACAGTCTAATACAATTATGTACTATATGCTCTTAAATTTTTAATTAGTTACATGCACTTGAGAGCAAATGGTCCCTTTTTCCCCTGTTACACACACAGAACTCCTCTCAGCCTTAATGGGGTTTACATGGGTTTATCAAGTGATAATAAAAGCCTAAACATTGGCTTCTGCTGTTCTGCTGACTTTTACTGGGTAATTCCTGCTCTCAGCACATGGGGAATGTAACTGGGCACTATTAAGGGCAACATAACGAGGAGAAAAAACATTTAAAGTTAATGCTTGGCTTTACCCATGTTACATACGTGGTTCTTTTGGAAGTGTTATGACAAATCCCCCAGAAGGAAGCAAATCAAAGAAAAAACTGATTTAAAAGTCATGGGTGGGTGTTTTCTCCCCTGCAAAGGGCACATCTGTACCTTGAAACATCTGGGTGAGTGTCTGTAGGAGGCTGCAGGAGCAGAGCGGGTGGCTGCGTGCAGCACCTCACTCTTGCTCTGGGGGATACTTGAAGGAGATAACAGCAGCTGGGCTGCTCTGAGCTATTTTCACGTGCCTCCAGTCTCTTGTCAGGCAGGCATGAAGCAACAAGTCCTTCAGTGCTACCTCAGCATTCCTTGGGGCTGGAAATGGGGTTTATTCACAAAGGGTGGGACTTACCTCTCCCAGCTTCAGTTCTTTGCACCACAGGTGCCTCCCATGTCCCTAAAGCCTTCTTGTCCCTAAAGCATCAAAAGTCTTTCCTCCAATACTAAGAAATAAAACTATTGCACCTAAATTTCAGTGACAGCAATTCCACCTGAACTGTGCATGAATGTCCCTGGCTTCCCCATGATTTCTGGCTACAAAGCCATGGTCTGTTTTTCCCCCTGGAAGTGCCTTGGTCTTCAATGGTGAGAAGAAACTCTACAAATGAGTGTGCACACGGTGTGTCTCACCCCTGTTCTGTCCAGGCAGCTTTAGGACAAGAAGGGCCACATCCTAAAATGGATTACTGAGACACAGCCATTGCTACTGTTGCTCAAAACATTTTAAAATGTTTTCATAATACCAACATTTTTTAATGCTTTGAGGGCTGAATTTTGCATTAAGAACTTACTTTCTGGCAAGGTTACTCATGCAACACAGAGAAACACACAGCTTGGGTGTATTTTCTATGCAGGTTCAGTGCAGAGTCTCAGTATTGTTCTCCCAGCCATTTCTGATGTACCATAGCAGAGGTGATTTATAGAATCATCAAATGGTTTGGGTTGGAAGGGACCTGCAAGATCATCCAGTTCCAAGCCCCTGCTACTGGCAAGAGCACCTTCTACTACACCAGGAATTTCAAAGAGGCAGCAGGATGGGAAGGGAGCATGGAAACACAAGCAAATTTATTCACTGTTCATACAAGTTCTAGCCATGCTTAACCACCTCCCAGAGAAAATCAGATTGGTGTTAGCAGCACCATGCTTTTATTGGAAAAATCGAACAGGAAAACCTCTGCAGTGCATTACTGCTCCAGGCTGAACTGCTGCTGGACAGATGCTGAAAACTGATCTCCCCAGGCACCCCACAGCCAAGAGGGACACACATTTATTGTGCCACCATAACACAGCTCCATGGAAGAGCCATGTGATCTGCTGCCTTTTATCCAGTGGCTGAAATAAAATAGGAGAGGACTGGGGGGGTTTTAAACTTTGATACTGGAAAACTTGCCTGTTGCAAGGGGAATGTGGTGCAGGCTCAGCTGCAGGCAAATACAGCCAGAGGCATCCCACACACATACCAGCACATACACAGGGAGCCATACACAATATGCAAACACCCTGAAATCCCTAACAAATATCTCAAAAATCACTTGTGCTCCAGAGGGAACAAGGGGCCTGCCCACACACAGAATTAACAAGTTAATTAGTGTTTAAATATTTCCTTGCAAGCTCTGGCACTATTACTGCTTCAGTGAGTGTAAAACTAGCAAGAACAAGTGACTGGTGGAAGAAGAATGACTCTGGTTTTCAATATGCTCTGATAAATGATAAAAATCATGCAGGTAAACCGTGCATGGTTTTTATTACAGCTTTACTGTGGCATGATTGGAAACTGAGGGAAATGCTTCTTTTTAAAAGCATATTCATTTTGATCTAGCAGTGACCTTTTAATATCTTCAGGTCCCTGCAGGGGAGACAAAGGTACTTGTGGTCTTCTGTAAGAAAGGATGATGAAAAAAAGGCACTTTAAGATGACATAAAAGCAAGGATCAGCCAAGGGGAAATAAATTTTCACTCACTGAAGTATTCACCTGACTTGATGATTTATTCATTTTGATACATTCCCCTAGGTGACCTCATGGGTTTGTTGGCTCTGCCACGAAGACTCACCTGGAGCTAGAGGAGATTGGGGTATCTCTGTTTGAGCTGTGGGCAGTGAATAACTGCTCACCCCTTCCTGCAGTTGTTTTAATATTTACCCACTTGGGAAGGAAGCTGTGGTTTGTTTTGTTATCTCCTTTGAATGCCACCAGCTGAGGTAGTGCTGGGAGAATCAGAGATGTGCACAACACCTTCCTGAGGTTTTTACTCTCCCTTTACTGCTACTGTACAACTCCAGTGGGAATGGATGGATGGTGGAAAAGAGTATGGATTTATTCTATAATATCTATAATATCCTATATTCTATATATTCTATAATAACTACAATATTCTATATTCTATGATATAGCCACACCTTCGGCTTTTTTTTTTTTTTTTTTTTTTTTTAAATTTTTAATGGAATAGAATATGATACTTCAGTTGGAGGGGACCTACAATGAGCAACCGCTGATCAATACAGGGTTGCTCAAATGTTAAAGCATATCTTAAGAACATTGTCTGAAGCTTTTTAACTCAGTGGTTTTTAATTTACTCTTAGTTTGCCAAGTTTGTAGGTTGCCTCTGAAGCCACCTTTTGCACCACTTGTGCTGTGAGAATTGAAGCTGTGCATTTCTTTTCAGGCCTTTGGGGACTGAGTTGTAATTTAGGTGCTTCTGCTTCCAGAAACATGACTAGCAAGTCAAAATGCAAAGTCCTTGAATACTGCATTCTAAAAGAGCATGAGCAGCGAAGGGTTTGCAGGCTGAGGCACTCTGTGACCAGAATATGTGCTTACCAAGCTAAGAGTCTGGCAAATAGTTTTTCCACAGGACCAAGGCTTTATGGAAACATGCATCAAGGAGGGAGAGGGAAAACGTGACCACTTTAGTGCCTAGCAATTGCTGCCTGCATTACAGAGGTGACAGCCTAACACTTCACAGTTTGCTTCTCTTGAGAGCTGATAAATGGTTTGATTTTATGTGAGACCCTTTGTCTAGAGAAGTTCCCTCTTATCCACAAGAATCAGATCAATGTTCTGAGCACAGCTGCAGCAAGGCAGCTGGCTGCCATCAGGACATATTAATTTACCTCTCAGTGTTCTCCAGTTTTGCCACCAACTCTTTGTCTGACCTTGAGTGAGGCATTTTATCCATTCAGGTACCTCCTGATGTGCCTGCAGATGGGAATCCTTCCTTCTTTCAGTGACTGCTATCCATTAGCTAAACCTGAACCTATAATGAGCTTTGAGCTCTTCAGGTGACACATCACAGTGGTGCAGGTGTTATTGAAACATGCAGGTAGAAGCACTGAAAAAGTCTTTCTGGAAATGACTCTCACTGCCTCGATTGCCTGTGTGCAATTATTCTTGGTGCATTCTGGACACAAAGGTCTGAATGTGTTTTTTTTTTTCTTTTAGGCATGAAGAAAGGGATCAGGAATGTGAATATGGCCCAGAAAGCAAATCATGTCCTGGGCTGCATCAAAAGCAGCATGGCCTGAGTGAGGGAGGGGATTCTGCCCCTCTGCTCTGCTCTGGTGAGACCTCACCTGCAGAGCTGCCTCCAGCCCTGGGACCCAGCACAGGAAGGACATGGAGCTGCTGGAGCCAGTCCAGAGGAGGCCACAGAGATCATCAGAGGGATGGAGCAGCTCTGCTGTGAGGAAAGGCTGTGAGAATTGGGATTGTTCAGCCTGGAAAAGCCTTTAGGGTGGCCTAATTCTGGCCTTCCAGCACATGAAGGAGCCTGCTGGAAAGATGGAAAGAGATTATTTACAAGTGCATATAGTGGCAGGACAAGGAGGAATGGCTTCAGACTGAAAGAGGGCAGGATTAGATTGGATATTAGGAAGAATTCTTTACTGTGAGAGTGTTGAGACACTGGAACAGGTTGCCCAGAGAGGCTGTGGCTGCCCCAGCCCTAGAAGTGTTCAAAGCCAGGTTGGATGGGACTTTGAGCAACCTGGTTTAATGCAAGCTGTCTGTGCCCCTGGCAGGGGGATTTGGATCTGGATGATCTTGAAGGTCCTTTCTAAGCCATTCCATGAATCTGTGATTCTGTGTGTATTCTGTAATTTTGTTAGAAAACAGTTCATCCCTTTAACCATGAGTAAGATAAAAACTGAAGGGTTTTCTCCTCTCTTCTGGTTTACACAACTGATATGCACACTTGTGGGTACTTATCTTCCAACTTTTAATTATGTTTAACAATCGTATAAGGTCAAAAAACCAATATGGTTTTGTTGTCAGACAGATTCCATAGCCCTATTCCTAATCCAGTTCCTCAAGCACCTTTGCTGACACTGTTACAGTGCACAGGGCTGGAGTGAAAGGCCAGAAATGAGATCACTTCAATTGATTATTGCTTTTGAGGATTTAATATTTCCAAACTCTGTCCCAAAGGACTGTGCAATTAGGAAGCTGCAGGCCTGAGAACTCCAAGGGTGCAAAATGTATCTGCCACAGCAAATGACCCCAGCCCTATCCAAGGAGGGCAGGAACAGGAGAAAAGAAGGGAAGGGGAAGAAAAGAACTGTTTAACCTGCAAACACAGCACCACAGACAGACTGTTTTATGGGGGAATTCCAGTTCAGGATCAGGCTCATGCCATGAGGTGGTTGATGGCAGCAGGACACTGCACTGATGATTTATGACATTCCCTTTAGTCCAAACATTCAGGATGGCCCCAATCTATGTGCTGCCAAATTTTTATAAGGATACATCCCCAATCCCGAGTATTTCCTTGCATAAAAATAATGGATACTCAATTGTAGCATTTATTGTAAAATAAATAATAAATATCAATAAAAGCAGAAAATTAAAGGCTTGTTACTCAGTTGGGATGGGCTCTGCTCATTTCTGTGGCCACACTACGGCAACAAAGGATTTGGTTCAGATAAAATTAAGCACCAAAAAAAAGGATTTGATCTTCTTTTCCTCTAGGAGTATCATTAGCTCTTTCCTTAGTCCTTTCTTCCAAAATTCTGCTGAAGAAGAGAGGAAAATGGATGAGTCATTGCAAAGCTGCAAATATTTGGCCAGTCTAACAGAGTAAAAGCCATTCTCCTATAGAATCTCTTCCTCTGTGGGCTCACTGCGGTTTATTTTAGCTCATGCATGAATGTATCAAGTTGTCTCTTGAAATTCAAGACAAATACTTTAATTCAGAGTGAAAAGGCAAAATAATGAAGGATTGTTGCTCCATGTGCTTAAAAATAAACATCATCAAGCCTGTATTTAAGGATGTCAGATATTCCACAGGTGACTTTCCGGTAATTCTAATACTTCATACTACAGCTGCAGTGTAAGAAAGACAACAGAAGACTAAATTCCTCATTTATTGTGGTCAATAGTCATGCATTTGTGTTATTTTTTTCTGAGGGGACATTGTTCAGCACAGTAGCTTAAAAATAACACTCCTATTGCTATTGAATTTGTTCTTTTCCATTTTTGTTTCCTGTGAAGTATTTCTCAGGCAGAGACTGACTGAAGTGGGGCAGGGACTGGATCTATCCACAGAAGAACAAGTGCTGAGGACTTTCTCCTCATTTCTACTAGAGGTAAATAAAACTGCTGCAACTCTTCTCCAGCCCTGGAGAAAGGGTGTAGTCTGCACTGCAGGGAAATTACTGATAAACTTGAAATTCCAGAAGCTCCACTGCCAAATTTCATGTCTGTAAAATTCACTTTTCTACCTTTCCACAACCACACTACTTTCAAATAGCTCAGTGGTTAAATGTCTCAGGTACCACTTTAAAGAAACTTGTGTAAGAGAGCAACCCTGTGCACAAAATTAGTTAGACTTCTTTAGGGATACAATTGCCTAAGAAAAACATAAATAATTGATTTAAAACTTTTCAACTCACAAAGAGAAATCCAATAGTAAGAGTGAATACATGCATTTGTGATGAAAATAACAACAACTGGAAAACGAATAACTATTTTTATTAATAATTTTTTGTAAAAGAGGAGTACTAGTTTATACCATGAATAGCTTTAAATTGAAAGAGAGCAGGTTTAGATTGGACATTAGGAAGAAATTCTTTACTCAGAGAGTAGTGAGGCCCTGGCAGAGGTTGCCTGTGGATTCCTCGTCCCTGGAAGTGTTCAAGGCCAGGTTGGATGGGGCTTGGAGCAACCTGGTCTATTGGAAGGTGTCCCTGCCTAATAGGGAAGGTGTCCCTGCAGAGGAGTTGGAACTGGATGATCTTGAAGGTCCCTTCCAACCCACACCATTCCATGATTCCATGGTTCTTTGAATGTGTACATCTACAGACAAGAATTTGCATTTAAAGCATTAAATATTCCAAATGTCTTAACAGGATTTTTTATGACATATTTATAAATATTTTGTAACATATTTACTGCTTCTCTTTATTACATTTTTGTCACATTAATCTGATTTAAATCATAGTGTAAGACCACAGTGAACAGGAACATGAAAAAATGTCCACACTTGCTGCACCTGCTTAGTAAATAAACAAAGCAGCTCAGCCTGTAACTAACTCAACATAAACAGATTTTAAAAAAAGTCTGACACAGGAGCTGATCTAGCAACATCAAAACAAAACAGTAAGGAAATCTTTGCTTCTCTGTTACACACAGCTCCAGTCCCTCACTGAAACTGTAGGAGGGTTTTTATTAAGATACAGATAAGAGGGCTGGGAAAACAACAACTGTAGGAAGAAAGAGAAAAAATCTGGCTTGTACACTTTGTTTTCAGTGTTCAGCAACTTCAACCTCTTTTCTGAACTTCTCCTAATTGTAACCCCTGGTATGTTCCCATAGGATCACAGTGCTATGCCAGTTTTATGGACTAGAACCTGAGGCATCAAAACACTGACAACAAAAACTATATCAAGTTCAGAGCAGATAAAAAGACCTAACACTGCACTGCTGGTTCTGACTTGTAAACAATGTGATAGTTAAAATCCTGTATATCTGTTATGCTGAGAAGTAATACTCTTACAAAGTTAATATTATGATGTGTAAAAAAACATGTTTCTAAAGAAGGAGGGTAACATGTCAAGAATAGAGGGAGAGAAACATTTCAAGAACAAATTCTGATTAGAAGCTGTATTCTAGAAGACACACCTGCTATCAATTCACTTTTCTATGCCTAATGGTGATGTTGATGCAATAATGTTAGATTGCCCCAAAGAGCAAAATTTCAGTGCAAACTGAAATGCACCTGGCAGGATGAGATGATCTTTCAGGTCCCTTCCAACCCTGAATGTTCTATGAGTCTGTGATTTTCAGTCAAACCACAGGTCTTCTTCTCTCTCACCTTTTGTTGGTGTGCAATATTCTTCCCACAAAATAAATAAACTCAGGTGAGCTATTGAGGCAGTCAGACACAAAGGCACTGCACAGAACACCTCGGAAAATTCTTGTGCCTGTACTGAGAGACCCAGGGCAGAACTGTGTGTAACATGGAAAAGAAATGTCTTCTAAACACACCTGCTATGGTTTTAGTTCCATACTTTATGTGGTCCAGAGACTCTCTTGAAAAACTTTGTTTTACTGCAAGAGCAGTATCCTTTTTTTACAGAATCCTAAATGAGAATAAATCATCAATTTTTAATTAGGCCACTAAAGAGCTCAAGAATATTACAATACTCTTTTATTCCATTTTTATTCCAGCTGTCAAAGTAGCACAGGATGAGCAAATCAGAGGAATGAGAGAAATCTTTCTATGTCCTGGCTGACTGAAATTTATGAGGTCATTGTTTCAGTGGTTCCCAAGTAATGATTTCATGTGGACAGCAGGGACTCCATGCAGCCATTGTGAAATGAACTCACACAGGTCAGCAGCATCTCGCCTATAACTTAGGGTAACTCTTTTCACCAAGGGGGAAGAGCAATGCAGGAGGATTTTCCCTGAAACAGGATAGAGGACAGGGACACTCACCCCTGAGAGCTGGAGAAGGGCTTTTTCCAAGAGCATGTAATAAGAGGAACAAGGGGGATTGGCTTCAAATTGACAAAGAAATTTGTAGGTAGCACAGATGAACAGACAGAGACTGGAAAATAAAGAAAACATTGTAAGGACCAATATTCATATACACTCCAAATCATTCAGTAAGTGTGAGGTCAACCAGCAACCACTAATTCCCACAGAAAAGAGTCTCTCTACTTAATGTACTTGGGTTTGTGTTTGAAAACACATTTTCAGAAAATGATTCTCTGGTATCTAAAATGTCTTTTGAAGTGTCCAAAAGAATTGCAGAAAGGAGATCTTTCATTATGTTGTTTGCTCAGATGTCAGAAAAAAAAGCGAGAGAAAAAAAGACAAGTTTTCTCAGATGTGGTCATTGTAACCTTTTAGCTGATGGGCATTCAGAATATTAGCTAAAATTATCATACACGGAGCAAGCTTAACATAGACTTAAAAACACAGAAGCAGAAGTGTTCTGCACCAGTCATCCCTGCTCTCCTTGCAGGATTGATGTCCTGGGGGCCCAGTGGAGATGGAAGGATTGGATCTACACACTCACATCCAACGTGTGCTGAAATTTGCATTAAGTACAAGAACCCCTTTGATCAAAACATTGCACACATTTTACACATCAAGGGGCTCTAGGAAAAGTGTAAGCTTCCAGAGCAGCTGGAGGGATTTGGGGAGGGATTTGACACAGAACAGAGTATGATGCAACTGTCACAGTCCCTGCAAAAAACTGACTCCATGTTTTAATAACAAAGAACCAGGACAGCATAAGGACAAAATACATTTTTTAAAAAGAGATTTTTTGATAGCAGTTTGAATAAGTAAAAATTAAAGGATCTGAGGTCGGCTCAGAATTGAACGAGCTGAAAGGCTGAGTCTTTACTGGGAAAGCCACCAAGTGCAATCCTGGAATGTAAGCCCTGGGGCTCCAATCCTGGCTGTCCCAGGAGTGTGCTCCACTGACTGGGCACAGTCCTGAACACCCTCCTTCCCTCCTGAGCCTTCCTGGGAACAGTGGGCACCACAGCTCAAGGCAGCAAAATTATAGAAAACAGCAGAATATGAGTCAAAGAATCCACATGTTTCTAAATATCCTTAAGACCTCCATTCCTTCGTGCTTCTGGGTCTCAAGAGAATGCAATTTTAAAATACATGGTTTGATTTGGCTCAGCACCAGGTTTGCCTGAGGTTTGGTTGGGAGAAGAAAAAAAAACCCAAGAAGTTGACTTCAGTCTTAGAAGCCAAAATAAAATGCAAAGACAAGACTCTGTGATGGGAAGTTCAGCCCTTCAGGATAGATCATGAATTTTACTTCCCTTGCTGTTGCACCAGGGCTCCACCTGAGAGGGTCCTGACTTCATTACTTCCTTGGAACCAGCCTCACTAAGCCAATGTGGGATCTTTCCTTTCTTTCTAGAAATAAAAGATACCAGTCAGGAGAGGGATTTGCTTTGATTTTCTAGAAAGATAAATGAACTCCTGTGTCCCATGATTGCACCTGGTCATGCTGCAGGGTCAGGTAATTGTTGTACAGTACCACTGGGGCAGTGATGCTGCAAACCCACATCAGAAAATGCAGACTCAGTACTGGGAGAGTTCCCTTCATGCCATGTTTGGTTTCAGCCAGTTAAATCCAGAACAGAAATTGTCTTGTTTTTGTTTTGTTTTGTTTCCCACTGGGAAATCTAGGAGGTTATTACCCTGCCTCTAATTAACACATTAACATTTGCTTTGGAGGTCTTAGTTAATAACAGCAACTCATCAAGTGGGTCCCCCAGCTGCTGATTTGTTTTTTTCACACCAGATTTTTTACCTGAAATTTCCTTCCTGGTCTTGTGTGGGTTTGCCAGTTTCCATTGGAGCTTTTCCTAAGAATTTTTTTGTGCTTTGTTATGTTTAATAAATTAGAAAAACTCCACTGGTGACTTTCCATTCAGCTCCCACTCCAGGCACTGCCCAGAAATGCTGATATAATATTTTTATCCTTTTTTTTTTTAATCCAAAAAGAAACATAGATGTATACACCTTCACATTTTGGTGCCTTTACTGGTATTTACTATGTACTTTTCCTTCACCAATGCCAGAGTACTATGTAGACTCCTTACATAAGCAGTTGACTTCTTCATCAGAGGTTGTTTTAGGTGATTTAAAAAAAAAAATCCTCTTACAATAAAGGATGTTACTGTGTATTATGTGAAATATTTAGCATCTTGTCATTTTCTCTTTTCTTTTTTCCCCAAATCCCTGTTTCATCAGCACAGCTTGAAATAGCCCTGCAGTTTGGAGCTACCTGCTTGTCCTGGTTCCTTTAATGAATATTTACCATCCTGCAGAAAAGTGGAGGATGCCTGGCTGCAGCTGAGCTCCCAAACACCGGAAAGAACTCGTTCTCTTCAGAGCCATTACCCCCAGCTCTGTCACTTAATAGAAAGAAAGACAATACATGCTACACTATAATGAAATTTCCTACCTTTTTGTTTATACCAGGTTTAATAAGCCCTGTAAATTAAATGAGGTAATGGCATGGACTGCTCAAATAATACCAGTAGTATTAAACTAAATGTCTTCCCTCCATATTAATAATTCCATAATAAATTATAGGGGACAGTTGCCTTTTCCACCTACCATCAACCTCTGCATAGCCAGAGCTGACGAGAAAATAATTTTACATTTCTAGACAAGTTCTTAAGAATCAGAAGAAAACAAGGATCTTAGAAGACAAAGGAGCAAGTCACAACTTATAAAAGTTTAGCTGAGTAAAGATTTGGGCTAATTACCAAGGCTCTCCCTCACTTAATTGAGAAAAATAGGGGTAATCAGACGAAGGAAGGAAGGAAGGAAGGAAGGGATTTGTTTGTGGGTGCCTTGTAGTGCTGACAGAAACTCTGAGTATCACCCTGCTCTTGCCTCATGAGTTTCTGCTGAGATTATGGGTTTGGATAATGAAAAAAGTTTTCACTGGACATCACACAGCTCCTCTCTCCCAGCTGAGAGCTCAAATCATCAGCTTTTATGGAGCTTTCTCTACATTTGACTAAAACATGGATTCTGTAACACAAGGGAGATTCCTCACATTTTTATCAAAGTCAGTATGTTGCTGAAGGCTTCTGCTTTTACAAGCAATTTTCTGATGAAGGAAAGCAACAAGAAACCAACAAAAACCTGTCACCAGGACCTGAAACAGAATGTTCAGGATTTACTACAAATCATCAATTTGATAGATTATTTTGGGCTTGCCCTCATCCCATTAGAACCAATGGAAAATCTCCCAGGGACTTCAGACAGCATCCTTTTTTTCCATATGAAAATGTGAAACTATTAGAAGATAGAACAGAATGTAAGAATCAGATTCACAGCTCTACCACTGCTCTGGATTTATTCTCTTTCCTCCATAAATCACCTAAATAACTCTTTAATTGTTTTTCCACCTGTAAATTGGAGAGAATTGGTACACCAATGCTGTTCAGAGAATCTGCAGAGCATAAAGTTCTAAAAATAGAGGAATAATAACTATTTATTAAAGCAAGGACATTTAAAAATGCCTAAATGAAGAATGTTTATTAAACCTTTATATGAAATCAATTGGACATACAATGCAGGACAGAAAGTAGGTATTGCTGCTGTCCTGAATGCACAGGATACAACCCTGGAGAGGAGCTGTTTGCTTTTAGGCATGTTCATCCAGTGAATTATTTGTGGTTTTTGGTAACTCAAATACTGTTTCAGCTTTCCAGTGTGAAAAATGGGGATAACTATCTTCTTCACAAGTTTGCTTAGAGGCTACAGCACTCTGACATCTTTGTGTGAAAGCAGGGACAGAGGAGAAATGATCAGTGATTGGGATCAAATGCTGGGAAGGGTCATTTAGTGTAATTCCCTGCTGTTGGTAACAACTGTATCATAAAAATTTATGAAGCTCCATTTTCCCTTTCATTTTCTGTTTCCAGTATTTATACCACCCCTTCTCTGTATATTAATCAGAACATATGCTCCTATTTCTCTCAGTCATTTCCTTCCATTTTTACCATTCCAGACCCCAGGAGCATCTGACTTTCCCTGTGTGTTACCATGAACATCATTATTGATGTCTCCCAACTTTCTGGCATCAGCAATTTTAATAGCACATTTCTACCCTTTCTGGCAAGAGCACTAATAGTGATCCCAAGACCAATAATTATAAAATAACTGAAATCATTCTTCCCTCCCTCCTTCCTTCCTTCATTTCTGCATAGTGATCCAGCTTCAGTAGAAAGGGTACAGTGTATCTGGTATCCCCTCTCCAGGATATCCAACAGCCTGTTGGTTATGTCCCAGCATTTCTGCAAAAGATGGATGGGAATACTTGACTGCTGTTTAAAAGAGAGTTTCTAGGAATCATTTTTATATGGTGCTCAATGGTGCATTTGTATCATGCTCAGAGCTTACCTAATGGATTGGCTCCTGGAGGGGCTTGGGACATTTCAGGTAGGATTCACCTGAAAAACTGCATTTACAATCTAGGTCCCTGCTTGTTCTTCCCCTTGAGTTTCCTTATGGTGCCTAGTAAACTAATAAATTGAATTAAGTTTAAGAGTGGGACTTGTCTTACCCTGAAGTAAACTGCCCAAATTTTATCAGTGAAATTCACATTTCAAATACCATTGATTATATTGAGTAGTTCTCTATCAGCCCTTGTTAGATGCAGTCCAGGAGTTGGATTTGATGGTCCTTGTGAGTCCCATCCAACTCAGGATATTCTAAGATTCTGTGGCCCTGCCTCCAGTTTCCAGACACACGGTAGCTTCCAGAGGTGGAAATCTGGGATCTGCACAAGCTCCAGCTGCCTGGGGCAGGCAGGAGAGCAAAAACTGAGTTCAGCTGCCATGAGAGATAAGGGAAAGATTAACAGAGCCATTTAAAATGGCTCTTTTCCAGAATCACAGATTCATTAAGGTTGGAAGAGACCTCCAAAATCATTGAGCCCAGCCTTTGAGCAAACACAACCATGTCAACTAAACCACAGCACAGAGTGCCATGTCCAGCCATTTCTTCAACACTTCCAGGGATGGTGACTCCACCACCTCCCTGGGCAGCCTGTTCCAATGCTTGACAACCCTTCCCATGAAAAAATTCTTCCTGGTGTCCATCATGAACCTCTCTTGGTGCAGCTTGAGGCCATTTCCTCTTGTCCTGTCATTGGTTGCCTGGGAGAAAACACCAGCTCCCACATTTCATCTGGAATGTGCAGCTCTGGGCTGCTCAGTAGAAGACAGGGAGCTCCTGGAGTGGGTTCAGCAGAGATGCTGACATGACTGGAACATCTCTCTTTTATGAGGAAAAGCTGAGGGAACTGGGACTGTTCAGCCTCGAGAAGATATGACTGAGAAGGGACCTCATCCTTGTCTGTCAGTATCTGCAGGGAGGGGTCAGAGCATGGACCAGGCTCTGCTCAGTGTGCCCAGCAATGGGACAAGAGGAACAGGCAGGAACTGATGTCCAGGAAGCTCCACCATTTCCCAGAGAGGCTGTGGAGTCTCTTTCACTGGAGATATCCCAGAACTGCCAGGACACAATCCTGTGCCTGTGCTCTGGGATGACCCTGCTTGAGCAGGGAGGCTGGACCAGATGACCCCACCTTGATGCCTTACAACCTTTCCCATGCCATGATCCTGTGATTTAAGACTTATGTTTAATTAAATATACACAATGACTGATGGGCATTCAAATGCTGTGGTCATTTTAAAGTAAATTCCAATTATTTCCTTGAAAGAGATTATCACAGACTCACACGGACAGGATAACCACGGACAGGGTAAGGTTGGAAGGGACCACAGTGGGCCACAGAACACAGAATATTCTGAGTTGGAAGGGACCCACAAGGATCACTGGGTTCAACTTGTAATGGCCCACAGGGGACCGAACAGACAACCTTGACGTTGTCAGCCAAGGCTCTGCCCAGAGCCATCTGCTCCGACCCCGTGCTCAAGCAGGGTCATCCCAGCGCACAGGCACAGGGACACCTCCAGGGAAGGAGGCTCCAAACTGGAATATCCCAGTGTTGGAACAAGAGAACAACTGTGCCAGCCAGTGCCACTGAGCCAGGACAAGGGGTTAAACTTCGCCTCTTCCCGAGCAAATCCGCCAGATCCCGTCAGGATCTGCGCTGCCTCGGGGAAGGAGAGAAGCAGGGAGGGAGGGAGGGAGG